>CACVCL010034408.1:0-47033 GCA_902729485.2 Mus minutoides
ATCCTGTCTTGGACATTGTATTGCCACATGACCTATGTCAAGTCATTCCCTTTTCCTCCACTATAACATAAGGTTGTAATTAAAATGATTTCCCTCTCAGAAATGTGATGAGAAGCTATTCACAACAAAGATTGTCAAAATTGCAAACATCACGAGAAGTAGATATTAAATGTATAAAAATGTTCTAAGTTGAATATTCATTTCCTCTTCGGCTCCATGAATCCTTAAAATTTATATGTAAAGACAAGAGTAGAAAGAATGCCTGATTAGACCCTTCTGTTAATGCTATTCATGAATTAAACATGTATTTGGTCTCAGATATGACCTTGATCTTCAGATAAATACATTCTGCACAGGGGAACACTATCTTTTCACTGCTTTTTCACCAGGCACATGTCTTTCTCCTTTCCCAAGAAAGCTGAGGTCACTTGCTTGATTTTAAATTAGGAATGTATGCTTGCTCTGTGCCAGACGCATGACATGTCCTAGTAGCCGTCTGGACTTGGATCTGGGATCATATTCCCTTCACCCCAAGTCTGTGTTCCAAATGCTTGAGTGCAGGAGGGCAAAATGCTTGAAGAGGTGAGCCCAGGCCAGGCTGGCATCCACTCTGTAGGATTCAGTGAGAGAGTCATACTTCAAAGTGGTACAAAGGAGTGATTGACACTCCACTAGGATTGCTCATGGTAGGTGGAAGGACATTAGGAGAGAAATAAATTGGACCTTTTTCCCCCCAAGTCTCTGTTTCTCTTCCATCTGTAGACTCTTTAAACCGTCTTCATATTTGGAGGTGGACATTGAAGTATTGCTGACCAATGCCAGAGTTGCAGGAATATCCTGCTGTGCTTTTGATCTTCCCATATGACTGAATTTCCTGAATCATCATGTTACTCTCCATGTGTGTGTGCACATATGCACACGTGAATCTTCTGGCACATCTCCCAGAAGTGCTAGCTCCGGGACAAAGGGCCCATTGGTGCTTTCAGAATGTAATATTGATCACTTTGGCTTTGCTTGGCTCAGAGCCAGACACTTCGTCTTTCAGTGCACAAGATGGCTGCCAAGTCCCTTGGTGTGTCTCATTGTGACAGCCTTCCACACTGTTTCCTGAAGAGTAGGGTAATTCTTTAGGAATCTTGTTTAACATCGGAACTCCCTATTTTACCAACTCCGGGCAGGAATTTGCTCCTTTAACCCTTACAGGCTGCGGTGCATTCTCTTGTCCTTTACACAATGCAGGGAAATCAATGTTGGAGAATAATTCATGGAGTTGTCTCCCCTCCTTCTGAACACTATCTGTCTAGCATCAACCTTAGTCATAGTCTTAATTTATACTTCAAACTTCATGTTAACTCAAAGGATAAATATATAAGAATAAGAAGAAATCTCCAAAGCACATTTTTCATGCATCGTATTATCAAAATGAAAGTATTCACAAGTGACCTTGACGCCAAAGCTAGATTTTTAATTTTTTAAAAATAAACCAGAGTACACTAGCATAGGGCAAAAACACTATGATATTATATTCAGGTAGGTATCAAGAACAGGGCTATAAACTTCAGACCTGTTACAAGTATCTAGACTTCAAGGGGAAGTGGTTCCTCAAATTTGCCATTTCTCTTTTTCCCCTAAATACTGTGTCTAGGGCCTGGCCTGAGCAGGATGTGAGATAGAGGATTCTTTCATTTCTCTGCTGGGGCTCCTTTCCGTTTGTAAGAGTTATCACCTGCCGCACACCAAAGACACGGCTGCCCTTCTTCTCAGAAGAAAGAGTATTCAAGTAGTCTCAAAACACTTGAGTGTGCCTTTATATCATATGCAAATTTTCATCTTCCAGACAGTAGTTTTTTGTTGAGGTTTTTTTTAAAGAAGGGCCTAGGTATAAGCACATATAGTGACTTGGAGATGCTGTCATCTAAGAGAAGGGATGGTGGAAGAAAGACCTTTCAATACATCTACGATAGGTACTTCAACAGTGAGACTGGGTCCCTTGCTATTAAAGTTTATCTTATTAAGGGACGAATCAACTGTTTTCATTATCTTTTATTTTATTTTGCTTCTGACAGATGTCTAGAGCAGATCTTTAATGCAGGATGGAACAGAAACTTAACCTGAGGTCCAAGCATTCCTGATGTAAGGGAAGGAGCACAGGCTTCCCAATCAGAGAGTCCTGGGTGAGGCTGCTCTGTTATTGCCAGGGAAGGTATTAAAAATCTTTAGGCCTTGTTGCTAATTTACAGAATAAAGAAACTATTAGTTAGTAAAGGTGGGAACATGACAAAATTATACTAAATGAGAAATATTTTAAAGAAAAGAGAAATGGTTACTTCTATTTTATTAGGCTAAGCACAGTATGTGACAGCGGACTTTCTTAAAGTAAAGTCCCTCCACTGTGTGCCCTTACGTGAAAGTAGTCTAAGGCAGACCCCGTCGAGTGCCTTTCTTAAGGACAACTTATGCAACCTAGAACTTAGCTGTAATATTTTTAAAAGGTTATATATTCCATGGTTATGATATCACTAGTGTCAGGTTAAACTTAAGATGACAGAAGAGCTGAGAGTTCTCTGGGTGTTAGTTCCGTTGGAAGCAGAGCTCTGTGACAGTCCTGGGCAAAAGGGTCATGTTTGACATTCTATGGGCATGCTTGTTAGAGCCTTGAATTTTCAGACAAAAACAGTTGATTGAATCTTTCTCACTCCCCCTCAGTGGCATACTTCAAATCATTTTTTGAAATCTCGTACCTTATAAATAAATGTGTAGGGTTACTATATTCATATGTGATTATCCTTCACAAGAAACCCATTAATATTCACGATCGTTCATAATAATCTGTCTTGGAACCCATCTTTCAAATTAAACATGTAAACTAATATAATTTTTAATTATGGAGTAAAATAGTTTTAGTTCAGTAATTATAGGTCCATGACTTAATAAAATAAGGAGTTATTGTTATTTTCAGAATAATAACATTAGCAGCCATGAAAATCCAGACATTAATGTTTTGACCCAGGAAATTATTCTCTCTCCTACTCTTGAGGAAACACAGTGTTTGCCACAATTGTTATGCAGTGTACCCTGGCACTGTCTGCTTTTATCCCACACATCTTGATGCCATCTTGGAAAACTAGAAGCAGGCTGTAATTAAGAACCCTGCTCAGACAGCAGTAGGGTGAAGAATACATCAGAGTCCAATTAGCCACTAAGTAGGTTTGCAATTCAAAACCTGATTTGGGTCCTTGTTGCTCTGACTTTGAAATCATATTTTTGTTCTCATTGTAGGCAGCTATTCCTTCAGTATTGTAATATTCAGACTGCATTTGCAAAGAACAGGACAATGAATCCATTGCTTCCCCTTCTCTGCAGACTCTCTTAGAGAAGCATTGAAAATAAGGGGGAAATGAAAAAAAATCATTGTTTTTAATTCATCTTAGGGCAATGCTTTGCATTAATGAAATATTCAAATCTACATGCTTGAGACAAAGCTTTCTGCTTTCGCATTAAGCAAAATCCACAGTCTGGGAAGTCACAGAAAAATTGCACAGCTGGGATTTTGAAAGCATTCTAGTCTCCGAGAAAGCAAACAAACACACATCTTACTTACTTCCACTGAAATCAATTTTAAGAGTTTATATTTTTGAAGACACCATGCCTGGTTTCTTCATACTTCTCTTAATATTGAAAATAGATTTTTCTCACATAACATGCGGCAATTATGGGGTCTCCTCTTTCTACTCTTCCCAGCTTCCTCCCAGCTCCCCACCTCCTATCCCATCCTGATCCATTCACTTTCAATGGCTACATCATCAGCTTCCCTTTCTGAAGAGCTCTAGATATTCACAAAGACCCATTCTTCATTTCATAAGATATACATTAAATGTCCTGTGTATACTGTGTGGAATACTTGGAATTTCAGATGTCACAAAACTAAGTGGAGGGCATACTTGCACCTCCATGGCACTTGTCCAGTGAGAAAGATGAGGCTTGCTACCATGATATGGTCTAAGTCAGAGATGGCCATTCATCATCCAAACTACTCTCCACTCTACATTCTAAACTTAGGACCCTTGTAGCTACATTCCTCCCTCAGACGTATTTGATTTGGTTCATTCAGTACTGTCAAACACAATTTGGAAAGTCATCAGTATTCTGAAGTGGAAATGCATTTCTTATAGGTGTGGAATTGAGAATTTTTTTTTTTTTATTATATGTAAGTACACTGTAGCTGTCTTCAGACACTCCAGAAGAGGGCATCAGATTTCATTACGGATGGTTGTGAGCCATCATGTGGTTGCTAGGATTTGAACTCTGGACCTTTGGAAGAGCAGTCGGCGCTCTTAACCACTGAGCCATCTCGCCAGCCCCGAGAATTTTTTTTTTAAGTAGAGAAAAGCAGCAGCATTTGGATGGGGTGCCCTGCTTCTTCTCAATCCCAGCCACTCTTCCGCTGGATTCTCCCAGTTAGAATTTCTTCAAAATATACTTGGAATTTTCCAGAAAAAAAAAGTGTTAACATAAATATAGCTTGTCTTCTTCCCTTTTAATTTAGCTATCTTCTGTTTTTACCAAAGCTCACTGATGCACTTGTGTGAGGTTTACCAAAGCTGGCTGAAGGACGTGTGTATGTGTGTGTGTGTGTGTGTGTGTGTGTGTGTGTGTGTGTGTGTGGTTCACCAAAGGTCACTGATACATACGTGTGTGTGAGGTTTACCAAAGATCACACTGGTGACTTTAATATGTTTAGCACTACTAGGAGGTGTGGCCTTGTTGGAGTAGGTGTTGCCTTGTAGGAGGAAGGGTGTCACTGTGGGCGTGGACTTTAAGACCCTCATCCTAGCTGCCTGGAAGACGGTCTTCTCCGAGTGGCCTTTAGATGAAGATGTAGAACTCTCAGCTCCTCCTGTGCTATGTCTGCCTGGATGCTGCCATGATCCAGCCTGGATGATAATGGACCGAGCCTCTGAGACTGCAAGAGCGCCGCAATTAAATGTTGTCCCTATAAGAGTTGCCTTGGTCATGGTGTGTCTTCACAGCAATGGAAACCCTAACTAAGACACTCACTGATGCACACTGATGCTTAAGGCTTTACTTAAACTCACAGATTCACACTCGTGTGTAAGACCTTCAGCTGCATGGCACCCAGAAAGAAGAAAAGAAGCTGCGTAGAGATGTGTTCTGAGTGGTTCTGAGTGACCTGAGATCAGAAGATCTTCAAGGTGAAGGAAAATTCCCTGTTCTAAAACATCATAGATCCTCAGAATAAAATCAGTATTAGCACTGCTGTAGATACCTGCTTTCCTTGTCTTCAGCACGAGAAGGAGCAAAGCAGTCTGTGTTCTCACTAGCCCTGGGATCAGTAAAGGGCCTGGGTATCAAAGAATGGAAGAATTCTACCTGCTTCCTCAGAAATAAAGGCCTAGTGTCATCTCTTTCCCTCTCCTATCCCAAGTATCTCCACTCACTTGCTATTCCAACACCTAGACTGTTAACTCATGGTCACAAGCAATATGCTCATGAGAATAAAACATAGAACACTTTACAATGCTGCTGGAGACACTTGGCAATTTATAAGAGACAAAAATGTAGTCCCAAAGTACTTATCGTGTCTAACGCTGTAATTTCCAAAGTAAACAGTTCAGTAAATGAAGAGATGAGTCATATTATTACCACGGAGGCTCAAACCAATGGTCTACAATATCAAGTAAAGGTAATATCTCCAGTCACAGCTCTGTATCTTACACATGGAAATCACATACAGGGCATTACAAAACATGCATGCATTCTCTCTCACACACACACATATAATCATGCATGCACAGATACATAATGCACCCACATACTCAAATACATACCACATGGAACTTGAAAGATAAAGCAGGTGCTACTTAAGTGAATGATGGAACTTAAGTGCTACTTAAGTGAATGGCTAGAAGAAGGTGCCAAGGAAGATGATGAGACCAAAGGAAAATTATAGGTTTTCATGGAGTTTAAATAAAGGTCTAACCTCAAAGCTAAAAGGGCTGATGGGGTTAAAAAAAAAAACTCCAAAGATAGAATTTTTCTAAACAAAAGCTGTGGCTAAATTCTTTCAAAAAATATTCTTTTGTTAAAGAAGTAGTGCAAACATTATAATGGTCAGGAGTTTAAGAAAAGCCACCAGACATATTAAAAACCAATGCTGAGAAAAGGCTTAGCTAATCTTACAAAATAGCTATGACTGCCATTCTAGGCCATGGGAAAAAAAATAAAGGACTTGTGATGGATTGTATGTGCTTGGCCTAGGGAGTTGCACCATTAAGAGGTGTGGCCTTGTTGGAATAGGTGTGTCACTGTGGGTGTGGCCTTAAGACCCTCATCCTAGCTGCCTGAGTCAGTCTTCCATTAGCACCCTTCAGATGAAGGTGTAGAACTCTCAGCAACTCCTGCACTATGCCTGCCTGGATGCTACCCTGCTCTCACATTGATGACAATGGACTGAACCTCCTAACCTGTAAGCCAGCCCCAATTAAATGTTGTCTTTTATAAGATTTGACTTGGTCATGGTGTCTGCTCACAGCAGTAAAATGCTAAGACAGGGCTCGTGTGTGAATGGCTGTTCTCCAGCTAGCGATGCTGCTAAGAGGCCATTGGATCCTGGAGACACTGACCTTGTCATCTGATGAGTCCCTAGCAGGATGGGTGAATAGAAGGTGGGCTCTTGTCAGACTATAGCCCAGTGGTGGCACATCCTCATACGCCCGCCCACCATAGGCGTGATGCTTCCATTGTCTTTATTCTGCTGTTTCATCTTTTATAGACGCTTCTAATGTGATCGAATCCCATTTATTTGTTTGGTTTAGACTTTGTCCCCTGTCCCTGGATGTCTAGTATGGCCTGGCATGATGATGGGACAGCTGATACTGCATGTGTGTTGCGCTCCTTTGACTCTGCTCTGTGAGTGTTTCAGAGCTTCCGTTCCATTCCCACTCCCATTCCCACAATTGTCTTCAGCTTGTCGAGTGACTGATAGTGTTTATTCCTTTCTATGTCCCTTCTACAGGAGCTTGTAGGCAACCCTCTTGCCAGAAGTCACTCTCTTTTGCTATTGGTAATTTGTGTTGTTGATCAGTTAGACTGCAAGGGTTTTATTAATTCTATGGATCTTCTCGGCAAATCGTCCTTTGGTTACCTCTATCTGTTTTCTGTCTTGTAGATTACTGCTCTAATTTTTACTGTCTCCTTTCTTCTGCTATTTTAGGTTTCTTGGTATCTCCATGATGTAACATATTAGGTAGGCCAGTATCACGGTGTTAAGACCTCTCGCTCCTGCTTTCAAATGAGACTGTAGCTTGTACATTCCTTGCTTGGGCACTGATTTAGCCATACTACATGAATATTCATATGTCAGATGTCTTAGCCTCCAGAATGACTGCAGGGATTACAGCACGTGCCTCCACACCTGGGCAGAAATTGATAGTCTTAAAAAATGGAGAAAACATTTTTTTACTCTTTGAAAAATATAAAATGTAATCATAAGCATTTAGGTGCTCAGTGGCATCAATTATATTTATGTTCTTGTATAACCATCTCTACTCTCCTTCATAACAAATTTATGTTGTCATTTGTCATTGGGGCAGTCTCTAGCCCAGGCTGGTCTCAACCTCCTTAAGGAGCTGAAGTTGACTTTAACTTCTGGTCCCTGGCCTCTGCCTCCCAAGTGGTAAGTGCTGGGATTGCAGGCGCATGAAATGGGCCAGTGAATGCAGGTGGACAAACAGTTCTGCCAGCTCCTGAACTCTTTTTCTTATAACTATCTGTATCCATTAAACTATACCTCGTTGTTCTTCTTTTTCCTCAAATCCTATCCACTACTATTTCATTCTTGTGATTTTAATTACCTAAATACCTCCTCTAGGAGGAATCCCATATCATTTGTGTATCTGACTGACTTTATAGCAAAATGTCCTTGTCATTCATGTCAGGAAGGTTTTTTTTGTTTTGTTTTGTTTTTAAGTCTAAATATTTTTTTCTGTGCCTATTTAACAGCATGTATGCCACATTTGCTCCTCCATGAATTTACTGATAGCACTTGGGTTGTATCCACATTTTTGTCTATACTGAATGTTTCCATGACAATGGCTATAAAAGTATCTTCAAGACTCTTGGTTTCTAAAATTTGTTTGAGACTTTGTTTATTTGTTTGTTTGTTTGTTTGTTCATCGACAAGTTCTCACTCCCTTGTCCAACCTGATAGAATTTGAGAGCCTCCTCCTCAGCCTCCCAAATGCTAGGATTTCAGGCATGTGATACCACACCTTGCAAGACCTTGCTCTTAATTCTTGGAGGATGTACACGGTGTTTACTTATAGACACGTTCTTGCTATGATGTTCAAGATGAACTAGCACTTAAAAGCCTCCTTGCTTGTCTCCTCAAGTGCTGTAATTACAGGCATGTGCTACCACACTTGGCAAGATACTGATCTTAATGCTTTGGGGACATACCCCGGAAAGAGAATTCTTGGATCACGTGGCGATTCTATTTTTATTTGTTCTTTTAAAGTGCCATATTGTTTTCCTTAGTGCTATACCATTTTACTTTTTTATGAGTAGAGCACCAGGTTTCCAATTTCTCCACATCCCTCTAGCATTTGTTATTTTCCATTTGTTGTGCTATACAGTATATTAGTCACTCTGGTGAGTGAGGTGGTATTCTTTGTAGTTTGTAGTTTGGGATTAGATTTGGGGCATCTAATCAGGTATTTACTGGACATTTTTATACACACACACACACACACACACACACACACACACATCCCCCCAAAGCTTTTTCCCCTAGTTTTAAACTGAGCTATCTGTCTTGCTGTTGAGTTTAGAAGTTCACAGTTGGCCCTGCATTAATCTGCCGTTGCATATAAGATCTATATGGATATTCTCCTAATTGTGGTTTGTATCAATAGTCTTTTTGGATACATAAAATTTCATGAAGTTCAATTCTTCCACCTTTGTTGTTGTTGTCTGTGTCTTGGTGTCATATGTAAGAAGCCATTAACAAATTCAACATAGGGAAGTCCTCATCCTGTGGTTTCTTCTAAAAGTCTGTTTTACATTTTAGATTTATGTTATAGTACCAGTTTGAGTTATTTTTACCATATGGAGTTAGGTAAGAGTCCAATTATTCTGTACATGGATAGCCGTTCATCCTGGCACTGTTTGCTGAGAAGGATTTTTGTTTGGTTGGTTGGGTGTTTGTTTGTTTGTTTGTTTGTTTTGCTTCTTGAATGATCCTGGTAATTCATTTGAAAAACCCCCACGTGTAAAGTATTGTTTCTGAGCTCTATTCTATTTGAGTATGTCTGACTTTATGACAATTTCAAAGTTTGGTAGTTTGACTACTTAAATGAATTTTAACTAATTTCTGCAAAGAGTAACATTAGGAATTTGATAAGGATTTTATTAAAACTGCAGATCATTTGGGTAGTGTTGTCACTCCTGATGGCACTGAACCTTCCAACCCATGATCATGGTTGTCTCTATTGTCTCTTTCACCTCCTTAGTCAACCCCACTAAGTGCCTTTATCTTTCTTGTGTAACTGCAGGTGGAACTACTGTTTTGATTTTTTACTTGGATTGCTCTCGTCAATGGGTTGAAGGATATCTGATTTCTACGTGCTTATTGCATGTCTTAACACTTGGCCGCATTTGTCAGTTCTATTGGTTTTATTTTTGTACATTGTTTAGGATTCTCACCATATCAAATCCTGTCACCTACAAACAGAGAGAATCTTACTCCGTTCTAATTGGATTGACTTGTTGTCGGTGATTTTCATTTTATAGCTTTGACTGGGGCTCCCAGCAATATGCTGAGGAAAAATAACAAAACTGAGCATTGCTGCTTTACGTTAAAGGGGAATTAGTCGTTTACTATCCAGTGCAATGTTCACTGTGGCGTTTTCATATTCGTACTGATAGTGACTGTTGGTTTGTTTGCTGTTGGAGACACGGTCTCACTATGTAGCCAAGACTGGCCTCAAGTTCTGAGCCTTCTGCCTCAGATTCCAGAGATATATGTTACCTAAATTTCGTTGAATTTTTTTTTTTTAATATTTAAGACTTCATCTGCCATGAAATCTCAACAATATAGGTAACTAAACAAGACCTGAATGATGACACCAGTAGACATGGCAATGGAGATGTGGGAAATCTAATAAGGCCCCACCCCTAGATGAAGAGCTACAAGCAGTTAAAGACTCCTGAGAGAGGGAGACTCAATATTCTCCAGGAATGAGCTCCCTAGTTAGTTATTCAATACCAAGTAGTCAGTTCTAAAAATGTACATAAAGCAGCAGTAGGTAGAATCATTTATTTTATATGTAAATATGTTATATGTACATTATTATATATACTACAGGTTTTTAAATTAATTAATTATTTAATTAATTAATTAATTTATTTATTTTTTGGTTTTTGGTTTTTTTCAAGACACAGTTTCTCTGTATAACCCTGGCTGTCCTGGAACGCACTTTGTAGACCAGGCTGGCCTCAAACTCAGAAATCTACCTGCCTCTGCCTCCCAAGTGCTGGGATTAAAGGCGTGCACCATCACATTATATATACTGCAGATATATATTGCATATATAAACACAACACACATATATAAAATTATAATGTACATAATCAATTAAAAAGAGGCCATGAATTTGAAAGGGAATGGGGCAAGGGATACAACAGCCCTTGGAAAGTGGAGAGAGGGAGGAAGATATTATTAGTACAGTACTCATGAAATTCTCAAAAAATGTATAAATAAAATTTTTACAAAACTCTAATCTAGCATTCATGTCAAAGCAACTATGAAAGCTTCTATGTATGACTTTTTAGGTTTGTTTACTTAAATATATATTTCATCTAACTTAATAGTGTAAAGACACTGTTAAAATTTATTCACTTGACAATTTATTAAAAGTCAAATGTCTTAGGAAGCCACTGAAAAGCAGCACTCTTGAACAGTGTGATAGGATGCTGAGGTATGGCTCTCCACGGCAGGGGTGACAGTGGGGAGGACTCAGTTCTATTTAAAGGCAGGCCACTGAGTTTGACTGTGCTCCAATGAGTACATAGATGACACAAGTTGGACTTGATTACTTTTTATTCTTATTTTCATTTTTACTTTTATGGGGGGCTGTGTTTACAAGAGTAGGGGAGCAGACGTAGAAAGATTGGGAAATATGTGTGACTGGGATAAAAGATGCAATATTCACAGAGAATCAATTAACAATGTTGGGAAAAAAGAAGTTGAATGTCTTTGATTGGAAATACTTAGGATTAGCAGTTTTTTTCAGTTTGGAAGATGTTTTAAATGTGGAACATCTGTAAAGATTTTATACTAACCAAGCATCCCAAGCCTGGAAATTCAAGATCTAAAATTTAAAGATTTGTTTTGCAAATTGTGAAAAATTTAAGCATTATGTTAGATCTTTGTTAGTCCAACCCACCTCCCTTTAGTAATCATAGGAACATTTTGCAGTGTGTAAAAATCATTATTTACTTATTCATTTTCCTAATTTTAGACATATCTAATGTTTCTAAATCTTCAATGTCATAAATATTTTCCTCAGTATGGCTGTCTACTTACTATTTTTCCAGACAATATTAATAATGCATTTATTGGGTTGGTTTGTGTTTTAACAACCCCCACTCTGTCATACCAACTCATCTAGTTATTATTTAATAAAGTACATAAAATATAATTCTGGATTTCAGTCCATGAACTGTCTCTGTTTCCCTGCTACAACTAGAATCCCAGGACATCCAGTGGACCATGCATTTATTCCTAGCTTACAGCCTGCCTACAGACAGGGGACAAGTTTAATTAAAGAAACAAATATATCCCACATCTAATAGGGAAGAGCTCAGAATATCCTCAGATCTAAAACAAGTTATCATTACTCCCAGCACTTTCACTCAGTATAACACTAAAAGCTCTATGCAGAGATATCAAGCGAGAGAGGGAGAGACATGTGGCACATTGACAAAGGAGAGGTCAGATGGCACTGTGAGTAACTGGTGTGATCTTATAGACAGAAGCTCCCAATGACCCCAGCAAAAGTTTGTTAGTCCTAATAAATGAATTTGGCAAAATCGTAGGATATGAAATTAAAAATAAAAGTAAGTATCGTTGCTCTATGTCAATATTAACATTCCTGAAAAATAAAGATAACAATTCTGTTTATTTTTTTTAAAAAGCATTGAAATAAATTAAACAAAGACACAGCCCCCAAAAACTATGGTGAAAACTATAAAACTTTGATGAAAATAACTAAATATAGCTACAAATAGAAAAATGTGTTAATCGATAAGAAGGAACAATACTGTTCAGTTATCCACACTATACAAGTGATGTGTGTGCAGGGCTATTAGTCCTTCACCGAGCTAAAAAAAAAAAAGTCTTAAAATTCATATGGAAGCACAAATCTCTAAATAGCCAATTTTGAACAAAGCAGGAAATATTCAGCTTTCTGAGTTATATACTATAAAACCCTCGCACAATACTGGCATAGAAAGATGGATTGCTGGACAGAAGAAAGCTATAAGATATTTGAATCCAACTGTTCTTAAGTTGCTTCAAACATGAATTAGAAAAGTACAGTCTTCATTGAATGGTGCAAAAGAATGAATTTAGATCTAGTTTTCCCCAGTTACAAAAACTCGCCTAAAACAATTTAAGACCTGAACCTGCGAAACTGCTAACAGAGAGAATGTGGGGATGCTTGAGAACACTGGACTGTAGAGGGGTTTAATGTTTTTTTAGATAAGACCCTCAAAACACAAGAAACAAAACCAAAAACAACAACAACAACAACAACAAAAAGTATTAAGCCGGGTGTGGTGGTGCACGTCTTTAATCCCAGCACTTGGGAGGCAGAGGCAGAGGCAGGCGGATTTCTGAGTTCGAGGCCAGCCTGGTCTACAAAGTGAGTTCCAGGACAGCCAGGGCTATATAGAGAAACCCTGTCTCGAAAAACAAAAACAAACAAACAAACAAACAAACAAAAAACAAAACCAAAGATGTATTCACAGGAAATTACAGTAAGCTAAAAATCTTCTACGGGAGTGAGGAAAATGTTTCAAACATACATCAGACAAAAGGTTAATATTCATAACACATAGAAACACAATAAATCCAATAACAAAATAAATAGTATTATACTTTTAAGCAACGGGTAATGGACCTCAATAGATACTTCTGAAGAAGACACACAAAAGCCACTAGACAAATGAAAAACATGTGCAACATCACTAGTCATCAGGGAAAAGCAACCCAGATCTGCAAGTGAGATGCTGCTTTGAAAGTTTGAATGGCTGTTATAAAAAGGATAAAAGATAGCAAGTGCTGGCCGAGAAGGAGAGAGAATTTCTGCATACTGTTGGTGAGGATGTAAACTGTGTGTAGTCATTACAGAAAACCATAATAGAGAGTCTTCCAGAATTAAAACTCAAACTGCCATATGAACCAGCCATCCACTCCTGGGAATTGATCCAAAGGAAATTAAAACAATATGTTAAAGAGATATCTGTACTTTGATGTTTATTATAGTTCCACTCACAACAGCCAAGAACTGAAAACAACCAAAATGTACTTCAGCCAATGTGTGTGTTAAAAAGTAGTATATTTTCATGCAGTGGAATGTTACTGGGTTATGAAAAGTAAGGAAAGGAAGAAAAGGAAGGAAAGATTTTTCACTTGTGACATCACGAATGACGCCAAGATGATGCTAGGTGAAATGAGCCAGCCACTAGACAAGGACCACTCCATTTCACTTGTGTGAAGAGTGTATTTTAAAAATAATCTCAGGGAAGCTGAGAGCAGGATGTGGTTTTAGGTGCTAGCAAGAATAGGTAGATGCAAAGACAGGAAAAGTCGATCCAGGACTCCAGAGTTGAAACAGCAGACACAGTCTCTGCTCTTTCTCTGCATACTAACGTGACCATAAATAATGGCAGAGTATTGCGTGCTTCAAAAGGCTGGAGGAAAAGATTTCATTTTTCTTTACCATAAAGAAATATTAAAATTTTAAGGGCATGGATATCTCTACCCTGGCATAAATGTGTGTGTGTGTGTGTGTGTGTGTGTGTGTGTGTGTGTGCACACGCATCGAGCCAGGATGCATATGTTATCTCAAAAAAATGTATAAGTATTTGTGTGGATTAAAAACATAAGTTCAAACTTACAAAATTCTATCACTTTTAGAAGATATGTTATTAGCTAAATGGGTGATATAATCTATAAAGGTTCAAACTTAAAAATAAAAAATACAATAATTTTTCTTTTATAAAAAAATAAGTAGATGCATTACATAGAGAAGCAGCTGGTAACATCTGTGACTTTGAATGCTCTGAATTTGAATGGTCCTCAAGGGTCCTTGTGTTAAGAGACTGTTTCCTAGCCCGAGGCATTATTGTGATAAGGGGGAGAACTCGGGAGCATGACAGTGATGAAGGTCCTGGAACCACCAGCTTCCTTTCTCTGGTTTTCACCCTCTACAAGGTGAGCAGTGATTTTCTCCCATGAAATGCTGTGTTGTCACAGAGCTAAAGTAACATGGCCAAGTGACCATGGTCTCAAAGAAGAGACCAAATAAACCTTTCTTTCATTAAGTTTTTGTGATTGTTGTTGTTAATATAAAGCTAACTAACATATCCAGACTCATCCTGAACTCAAATTAACAATCATCCTGGACTCAATGTCCAAAATTACAAGACAGCAACCAAGTTTCCATTTGTTTATTGCCTGCTATTTTCTTTTCTTCTGAGGGTTCTCACTGGGATTTTGCAAGACTGAGTAAGAAATTTTGACTAAGGGGTATCTTAGACTGAAAGTACTTCCTTTGAGTAGATTATCCAGAATGAAATTCTCAATGTTACCACTTTCAAGTCCTGTGAATGTGAGAATGCGCGTTCATATTTAACTTCTTTAAGCCCTATTCTCCTTATCTATAAAAAGGGGATAGCTGTGTGCTCCACGTGGTTAAAGTAAGGAATGACCTGCTTACGTTGATAAACTCCCTAGCTCATCAGATAGTCCATCAACAGCAAGAAAGCTGTCAAACCCTGATGCTAATGAGGTATGTCTTCTTCAGACTCCAGCTATTTCATGGCTTTCCCTACATCTCGATCAGAAAAATGTGTCCTTGTCCATAGTGAATAACTATACACAAGATAGCCATTGAATATAGCCATTAAAATAGCCATCGAATATCATTGGTTATCAGATGTCATCAGATATTATTCAGATATCTCTGAATGAATTCAATTACTAAGACTGAAATAAATGAAACCCAACTTGACCGCTCATTTTGGGAATGCAAAAGACAACACCTGACCCCCAACAGTGTCTTTGAGAGAATAATTGCCACTGTGTAATGAAAAAAAAATGAAAGAAAAAATTCACACACATTTTCTAGTCTAATTGTTCAATTCATCTATCACCTTTAAAGAGCTTCAGAAACAAACTTAAAATTAATTATTCTAAGAGTAATCTAATGGCCTGGCTTATCTGATGCACTTGAATTACTTTATCCAGATTTCTAGTAGATACATCATCAACAGCAAAAAGCTGTCAAAGCCCTGATTCTACATAAAAAGTCCTGCATATAAAAATGATCAAGGCTGTGAACTATGGCAGTAAGAAAGCTTGCTGGACTCTCCAGGACTCTGTTATTGTGGAGATGAGAACCTCAAAGGTCCTAGCAGAGATGAGTTGCTACAACTTTACAGCCATGGAAATAAGGACCTGTTCAGGTGAAGGTGCTGAAGGTGACTCCTCATGGCTGTGGAGCTAGTCAGAAGTATTCCAGAGGATAATCCAGTACTCCAGATACGTTCCTGTGTCCTGTGGGGCAACAGACCACACCTTGCTATCAAAACCCACGAATTGAGCATCATTCGGACAATATTCGATCTATATTATTATACTCTAGCTCAGGGATGAAAGCCTACCTTGTTGGGTCATTTTTATACTTTGAGAGCTAAAACTTCATTTTAACTCTCATTTTTCCCCAAGTGTTACACTAGATATAACACACACACATTTAAGACACACTCAGTCTCAGTCCCCAGGAAAACCCAGGACTGAGTACGTTTTGGTCACCAGTAGCATCTTTTTCCTTTCAAACACTGACCTCTTTGGTTTCCTCTGTGAGTGTTACCATCCCTTATGCTTCCTCAGAAAGTCCATCCACAAAGTGTTGTAAACATAATGGATTTATGTCTCCCTTAGCAAACAAATAATATAACCAATAATAACTATACATTGACTTGATCTTTTGAGTCATGTAAATAAGTTGACATCCCCCCCAACCCCCGTGTGTGTGTGTGTGTGTGTGTGTGTGTGTGTGTGTGTGTGTGTGTGTTTCTGGTAACTTCTTCTTGTTCCTGGAAGCTAAGTAAATGTGTTCCTGGGGTTCATCTTGGGAGCATGTTGTTTAAAGAGATGTGTTAGCTCGTATTAACACAAGTTGGTTATCCCTTACTTTCTCCTTACGTTTTAGTCAGCTGTCTACCACTGGAGCAAAACACCCAAGGAGATCAAAAGAGAAGGTCCTTTGTCTTCAGAGTTTTGTAAATTTCAGTCATCACCAGTTAGCCCAGTTGCTTTGGGCCACTGGGGATGCAGCTCATCATGGCAGAAAACAAAGGCAGAGCAAAACAATTCACCTCATGGTCAGGAAGCAAAAAATGGTAGTGAGAGTCAGTGAGAGACTCCATGGGTAAAGATGCTTGCTGTACAGTCTGGAGGCCTGAGTTCAATCCCTGGAACCCCTGAAAGAGTGGGAAGTGAGAGAACCAACTCCATAAAGCAGTCGTCTGACCTCTGTATTACTGTGGCGTGCATCTGCATACACATATGTATCGTGCACACACAGTAAGAGCTAATTTTTAAATAAATGACAGTGACTATGGTTCTGGGGACTTAAGAATCACCTTCCAAAGCAAACATCCAATGACCTAAAGACTCCCCATCAGAGCCTGCCTCCCAGTAGCAGTGCCTTGAGGATGAAGCCTTCATTAAGCATCAAGCCTACTGGAGACATTCTAGATCCAAATCACAGTACTTTGTAACCCGTGTCAATATTGCGCCTTCCTTTTTTGGAAAACCTGGAACACAAAGAAGAGGCTCGTTTTCTCTTATTTTTCCTGTTTCCACCTCTCCCTTTCTCGGCTACAATGTTAAAAACTGATTGCCTCTTTAACACTTACAAGAGTTTGCCTTCAGCCCGCATTGTCATTCCTCCCATGTGCTTGGTAGGTCTCTGGCATCGCGACAAAGACTTTTTCAGACTTCTCTGCCCTTTTTTGGTTTGCTTGTTTGTATTTTTCCTGTCTGAGGTTAGACTGACTGTGGACTTTCCACAGGAGAGGCAGGAGTTTGGATAAGCCAGTAGTTTAAGCAGGTTTTATGAGCAGCCATGTAATAAAATGCATTCAGGGGTCACACGAGAAACTTTAATCAGCACCAGGGGTCACTGGATAGCACTTCTAGCCAGGAGAGGAAGAAAAGGGGGAACAGAGGTTCAAAGGGAAGGAAGAAGAATTGGGGGAGGGGGCAGTTTTTGAAGGTTCTCAAGTTATCAGAAATAACTTTAAAAAAAAAAAGCCAAAGTGTTTTGCAATCAGAAATGGTAAAAAGAGCCTTAATTGCCCAGCGGAAACTGGTAGAGATCTGCTGTAAATTGCATGAGAATTTTACCCAAAGACTTAACATTCCCCCCCCCAACCCCCCTGCCCCCGCTTGCACAGTTTTGCTTGAAAGTATGGCCTTATGACTGGTCTCAGGATGGATATCAGATATCGCACCCTGAAGGGAGAAACATTCCCACCAAATCCTTCTCTGGAAAAAAAAAAAAAAAAGAATCTCCATCCAAAAATCAGAGTCTGGGCAGACAAATTGGCACCAGTTTTTTTCTCTCTCCCTAGCCTTCCTTTTATATTTGGTGAGAAATAAGACTGTAGACTTGAGTCACAATTCACAAATATTTAGTAGTATTATGTTGCAAAAAACACTGGGAGGGAAAATCCAGGGGAAGGTAATTCTTAAGAGCTTTGCCTTCACTCCTGCAAACAAACTTTATGCTTCTCAATAAATCTCCTGTTTTTTAAGTGGCCATTAAAATAACGGATCATTTGATTAAAATTCTGTTTTCTTTCCACAACAGTCATTTGGAGTTTTGGAGACCTTCAAATGTGTTCTTGGCTATGATGTCATTAGCATTTTATTAATGCATCCAAAAGGTTAAAAGCTCTTAGGTTTTATAGGGCTTTTAAAAGCAAACGTGATTGTCTCTTGAATAAACTGAGCCTGAACCCATTAAAATGTGACAACAACTTCAATACTGACCCTGTTTAAAGGTTAAAAAAAATTGATCAAGGATTTGCCACATTTTTAATTGGTTTGAACTAAATGGAAACTGAACAGAGGCCAATATTTGTGAATGGAAAGAATTAAATCCAGTCCAACACCTTTCAGTATATTATTTTTTAAAAATTGGGTTCCCCACCTTTTTTTTTCCAGTTGAATGATCCTTTTTGGCACAAAAAAATAGTTTATAGTTTGAAAGGTTTGCTTTTGTTTCTTTGGTCCAGTCAAAATGCAGCCAAATGGGAAAAATCATATATCTATATATCTATATCTATATCTATATCTATATCTATATCTATATCTATATCTATATCTGCATCTGCATCTGCATCTGCATCTGCATCTGCATCTGCATCTACATCTATATCTATATCCATATCCATATCCATATCCATATCTATATCCATATCTATATCTACATCTACATCTACATCTACATCTACATCTGCATCTGCATCTGCATCTACATCTACATCTACATCTACATCTACATCTACATCTACATCTATATCTATCTACATCTACATCTACATCTACATCTACATCTACATCTACATCTACATCTATATCTATCTACATCTACATCTACATCTATATCTATATCTGTATCTATATCTATATCTGTATCGTCCAGTGATGGGCCTATCAAACTTTTAGGACCCAAATTATTTTCTGAAGATAGCCTGGAACTCACTAAGTAGTCCAGGCTGGTAGCAAACTCAGGCAGTCCCCTCCTCCTCCTTCCTCCCACCCATCGCTCACCCTCCCAAGTGCTGGGATTACAGGCACATGCCACCACACTTAGCTTTAGAAACTCTTAAAGGCCATTTATGAGAGTTACAAAACTAAACCCACAATAAGGCAAGAGCCCCAGAGAGGCTGACACATACATAGTTGTGCATGGTATCCCTTTTTTTTTTTCTATTTTGTCTTCTCTTCATATACATTTTCAGATTTGGTTGTGCAACCCAAATATACTTCTTGTATACACCAAGAAAAAAATTTCCTCTTCTCCCACTCCCCGATGATGTCCACTAAATGAAACTGTTTGAGCTGGTTTAGATTTTCCCCTATTCTTACATTACTGACCATGGAATGTTCTATTTACCTTTATTGCTTTATTAGTTAACTTCTGGCAACTAACCTCTTTTCTCATTCTAGTACATTCTGTGCTTTCAGGGAACACTAGCACTTTTAATTTAATTTTTTAGCCCTCACGAATGAACTACTGAAAAGCCGTCTCCCTGAGTCTCCTCATTTAATTGCTTCTGTGTTCTGAGGGAGCTATAACTTGCAGAAGCTGATGGGCAGATAAGCTTGCCCAACATGCGCTTAATTATACAAACAAGTCTTTCTGGAGAAAGTCTTCAGACAATTACCTCCCGAAATAAATATGCCCCAGCGACTGTCAATAGCAATAAAACCCACACAATCATTTCTTAAAGCTTTTATTGTTTGCCTGTAATTAGCATGTTGATGTGATTAAAGCTACATTTGACTTCTGATAAACCCCAGACTCCTATAGATAACATTTCCAGCGGTTCAAAGCTGCTTTCATTAGAAGCGATATTTATCTGATTTGTAACCAATCAATTGGAAATAAAACTTTCCTGTGGCATGCCGTGAAATCAACCAGCAGCAGCCCCTAGCTTCCCCCCAAACCCCTCCAGCAGGCTAGGTCCTCCAGTGAGATGGATTCCATATGGTTAGGAGGAGGAACCAGCCAGTCCTGCAAAGGTGGAGAGCACAGCTCTTGGGAGAATCACTCAGACCTGCGCCGGCCTTCTCTGCACGCTGCCACTACAATCTGGAAGGCGCAGCGGCTGCAACCAATTTTCTTGAAAAATATGCTTCGTGTGGCAGCTAAAAGCCTGCAGAATTGGGGTTCGCTGAGGCCATCATCTGTAATGTTTACTCTGTTTCCACATTTTAAGTTTATATCTGATTGTTTTATCAGATTCTTTAAACTTGCTTTTTTGCTTTTATATATACTCTACCTTCTCTCTCCTCTCCTCTTCCCTTCCTTCTTTTCTCCCCCCAAGTATATTCTCTCCTCTCTCTCTTTCCCTCTCTCGCTCCTTCCTTCCTTCCCTTTCTTCCTCCCTCCTTCCCTTACTCTCTCCCTTCTTTCTGACTTTTGACTCTATATGTTTTTTTTCCCCCTATAAAAATATTTTGTTTGCAATCACTTTAATTTGCAGCTCTAAATGTTGAGCTTTTGACAACTAGGTTTTCAAAAGTTGATTTTACCCAGCAAATGTTCTGGGAATGCCACAGTGGAGGAGGGCCGAGGGAACAGCACCGCTAATGCCCTGTCCTACATCTTCGCACTTTGTGTAGTTTAACCACTACACCAATGTATTTATTTTTGTTTTTAACGGAGAAATAGAGAAAGAAAGAAAGAAAGCCAATTAATTGCCTTCAATGTCTGTATACAGTATTCAAAGCACTTCTCTTTCACTCTCTGCTCTCTCCAAACATTTCATATTTTTAGAAATAAAGTGGAGGAAGGAAAATATTTTCTATAATGGAATAGTGTTGACATGCAGACCTTTATGTATTTATAGCCATGCCTCATTAGAATCTGTCTTTAAATATGTGGTAAACATGTGCGTAAATACGATGTGTGCCATGCTTTTTAAATCAAGTTTTAAAGTGAATGTACATAAACAAAGTAGCCTACTGCTATTAAAATGAAAACATGAAACTTGGGTCTGAGAACCTTATACCAATCTGGACAAGTTCAAAGGTTTTCCATTTTTATTTGACTTTATGGTTTCTCAATGCCCATTTCAAGTGCCTTTTGCAAATGTTGTGATTTATAACTTGATATTTCCATATCATCCCAATTTTATTTACACACACATAGTTCTTTGTACAGAAAATTTAAAAGCCCTGGCTTGAAATACTGATAGTTTACATCCTAAGAATGGCCAAAGTTACATTTAATATCTTAGAAATGAATGTTACCTTGCATATGTATAATCTACAAATTATTCACACACACACACACACACACACACACACACACACACACACAAACACACATGCATGAATGGACACACATGCACCAAGAGAACAAGGGGACTTGTGCCAGCAAAATGAACTTCTTCAACAAGAAGATTGGGTATGACAAGGCTGTCTCTGTGGGTCTGCAGTTTATGAACATATCTCATAGCAGGAGCGTTTCTGAGGGTTTTAAGCTCAAAGGAAAGGTCTATGTGAAGTATACTATGTACCTTTAAAAATCAACTTTCATCAAACAGTTTAAACATTTCTTTCCCACAATTTAGAAAACATTTCAGAAGTCATTAAAAATCCATTTAAAAACATCAACCATGTGTTGTTCTCCATTGTAAATACATTTCTTCCATCCTCCATTTCTTAATTAATATAAGTCAAGATAACTCCCTTGCCAAATGGATTAAACTACTAAACACAAAATATTTATCCTCCTCACCTTAGATTTTAGATTAATTCATTTAAGATCATTAATAATATTTTTGGATAAAATTTTTGTTTCTGCTAAAATGTTAATTATAATTTGGACATTAAAGCTGGACTCTCTTTTGTGAATCCATTAACTAACTATTCTGTAGTATCTATGTGATTACAAAAACAACAGAGAGAACATTCTGGACCAGAACAATGCCTTTACTCTGCACATAACTAAAACCACAGTTGCAGTATCTCAACTAACAAGAGGAAAATTATTTAGATCCACAAAGAGAAATTGTATATTTTTTATAGTTTTATTCTTGAAGGAGCTATTTGCCTTACTGATGAGTGATTCTGAAATAATATATCAAATAACTCAAGTCAGAAGAGGAAATCTGGCCTAAGTGGGTTTTTGTTGGTGGTTTTTAAATGTGTGTACATACATGTATTACTATATTACACTGAGGACACATTATTACAACATGATTTAATAATATGTTTTGCACATTTTTTAAAAACTTTATTACTTTAAAACTTGCAAATGAAAGTTAAAAGAAAGAGACATTCAGCCCAAAGAAAGAAAGAAAGAAAGAAAGAAAGAAAGAAAGAAAGAAAGAAAGAAAGGGAGAAAGAAAGAAAGGGAGAAAGAAAGAAAAGAAAAAGAAAAACCCAATACCCAGCAACAGCTATTATTTATCCGACTTTTTTTTTTTTCTGAGAGAACAGGAATTACAAAGACATCAAAAAATGGCAAATATTCTAATTAAATGGATAAACGCACAGCTCTCTGAACTGTTGCTC
The DNA here is from genome assembly GCA_902729485.2 of Mus minutoides. NCBI lineage: Eukaryota > Metazoa > Chordata > Mammalia > Rodentia > Muridae > Mus > Mus minutoides. The sequence continues at coordinate 22,628 of CACVCL010034408.1, forward strand.
TTTACAAGTCTTTAAATGCCTGAAAACTGAAGGATGTCCTAAAGCGTTCACCTTTTATCCTGTGTTAGATATCTTGTAGACACAGCCCTCAGCTCTGATCATCTCTGCTGAACTTGCCTGCCTGTCAGTGTGATATGGGACATTTCAGAGTCCTCAGTGGAATGACTGTGAAACGATTTAGTGTGACATTCCCCAGACTTCAACTCAAAAGAAGGCTTGGACATTTTTTTTTTCCCTGCAAGTAGCTGAGCCAAGTAATTCCAGTTCACAACTCTCATCTTAGACTCTAGAGAGGATTTTCTCTCCCATCAGTCTTTGCACTTGTGTGTGTTAATTCCATTTAGTTGCTGAGAACTTTTAGGTGTTTTTTTTGGGGGGGGGGGGCGGCTGGTCAATGGGGTAAGAACTAGGAATGAATCATAAGACATCTATCAGGAAAGCTACCCAGTCACAGTGGTACATCTCACAAGCCCCATAACAGTTTTAGAAATTTTTATACACAGTGGAGATGTTGGTTTTGCTTATAAATCTTACACATACCACCAGCAAAAGGCTGTTTCCATAGCTCTGAGAAAACTCTGGCCTAACCCATAGGGAAAGAGGAAAGAATCTCTCACTTGAAGTGTTATCTGAAAAAAGGGTGGGCTCCCTGTAGTTCTTCCAAAAAAGAATGTGTGTGAGCTAGAAACAGTTCCGTTTCTACTGTACCATTAAACTGTAAGGCTGATTCAAGTTTAACTAACTGTCAATTTATTAGGGGGAGTGACTTTGCCACACACCCCCACACACATGCTAATCTGAAGCATGTGCGTTCTGTTGTTAAGTGGCCCTTCCAAAGGCTGATCACTCATTGGCAGAAGCAACTCCAGATGAAATCCATAGCAAAAGCCCAGTTCAAAAAAAAGATGAAGATAATGGTGTAGTGATCTTTAGAACATATTCCATATATGTACAAAACTTGTTTGCTTAAATTCAGAGCAGAGAAACATCTCTTCTTTTTAGGTCTATCTGTGGCCACGTGATTTCCCACAACTTGAACGTTCCAATAAAAAAGACAGCACGTTCTAAAAATAAATGGATTCAATAACCGACTCTCTGGATTTCAAATTGCTGATTTTTAAAAGCAAGCAGAAGGATTGTCCTGATGGAAACCCTTCACACAAAATGGCAGTGCGGGGGTGGCGGGCCGGAGTAGGATCCCTTTATGAGAGAAGGCTGGGGGAGAGCCTATGGCTTCTTGTAGAGGAGTGGACCAGGCAACTGTACATTTGCACTCCAGAACCATCTGGGGCTGTTCCTGGGAGCCTGCTCTTTACATTTTGTGTGACTATCTGATGGGGAGGGACAGTGTGAGCGTGGGAGGCAGTTTCATCTCATTTTGCCTCCTTCCTCCCCCCACCTCCACCCTGAGTCATTATGGGACTCCAGAGAAAGAAGACCAAAAGAGAAAATTTTTAAAGGAATGAAAAGAAAGAGGATGAGAGCAGGGAAGAAGAAAAGAGCAGACGCCCTCAGCTCCAGCGGAAGCAATGCCAAGAAGCAACTAACCAAAACCAGACAGAAGTGGGGCAAGAATGAGATGGCTTGGACGCAGGCTGACAAACGCACGAGAGAAAAAATTCACATTGCCTCAGGGCGGGGCTTGGCACCCAGCTCAGAGATTCCTGTGGATGTATGCACGTAGTTTTTTATTTCTGGAGCCTTATTTTGCAACTTCTTCCTGAAAAAGATGCGTTGGTTTTCTTCATTAAAATAATGGAAAACACACCCCCAAATTCTGCCTTTTCTAACTTACTACAGTGAAAAAAATCACTTTCTTCTATATCATTTCCTAGGGGTTCTAGACAAATGAAATACTAAAACTTCAAATGTCTAGTAACATTTTATCTAGTTTCCTAACACTCCGTTTGGAAGAGATAGGGGACCACTGTGCCTTTTAATTCAGCCCATTGTGACAGCAATAAAAGTAGCTGGATAGAAGTCAGCCTGTGACCAGGGCCAGGGACAGTTTTGATTCTGAGTTATTTTGCATAGTCTAAGCAGCCTGTGGCCTCAGTCTGCAAGCATTTGGCTTGTTAGAGCTAATTCACTCATGGCTTGTATGGTAATGAGTGTCTGAAGTGCTTGTCTATAGGGATTCTTTTTAATGCTGTCCTCATGGGCTCTGTTGAACTTTTTCTATTTTGTAAATGAAGGCTTAGCACACTCAAATCATCTGTGGAACTGTGTAAACTGTTGCTACCCAAAGAGAAAACCCACCACGGGGATGTAATTTTCCACTGTCACTTCTGAATAGCAGAAGCAATTATACACAATTTATGAAAGGAGTTCTTCTGGAATGAGAGGGCACAGAGAACACGGGAGACACAGGACTCTGTGTGTGTGTGTATGATATAGGTTTATGTATGTGTACACACACACACACACACACACACACACACACACACACACACACATTTATGGAGTGATTTATCTGAGTCCAGAACACCATACATGCTAGGCAAATACTCAGTAACATTTTGAAATAAACGGAATACCTTTCAGAGAAGGGTTATAAATGCAGTTTGGACTGGATTGTTTCCCCTTGTCTTCTTATCAAAGCACTGGGAGATTTCAACTACTCAGAAAGCCAGGTCATCAGAGTGGCGATTTGTATTTGGACCTCTTTCCACGAGGTGACAAAAAGCAGGCTTGACGACACACAGATGCCCAGCAGCCAGACTTCCTTCTACAACAGACACATTTTGAAAGTGCTCATGGTGTCAAGTCATGAGACTGACAGTGATGGTCAATAAAGGGAGCCGTGTACTTGGTGTGGTCCAGTTCTATTCTCGGTTCTATTCTCCCTTCTGTACCCAGGAAAACAGAACAAACAAACAAACAAAAAACCTTAACTGAATTGTGCCCTGATAAACACAGGAGGAAAGTCACTCTGGATCAGAGAGTAATTAGATATCTCCCATGTCTAGGGTAGCTGCTATTCTTGATTTGAGAACATTTGTATAGCTTTCCCAGTGTCTTTGAGAGAAGACTTGTCAAATACATATTTCATTAGTGCATTGAGTGCAGGTGTTTGTTTGTTTGTTTGTTTACAACAGTATTGAGTCTCCCTGGAAGGCTACAGTTTTCAGTGGCATTGTAAGCCGACAAAGCTCAAGTGGGTCGCAAGACACATGCCTCCTAATGGTGAGGCTTGCTTATCCTTTTGGCCAGTGTCTAGTGGGAATTGGAGGGCACATCCCCCACCCCAACCAAAGTCAAGCAGCCACGATGTTTGTTGGGTGTTTGTTGGTTTTGGTTGATTGGTTGAGCTACTCCTTCAGTCCCTGCTAATGGTTGAAATGTCCAGACTAGTGATAAAGTCAAATCTGGTCATTTCCATGTAGCAGCAGTGGTGTGCTCTAAAGCTGCAGAGCTTTAAAGGTGGGCAGCTTCAGAGACACACAGTATGTATCACCCATGTGACCCTGACCTCCATGTATCACAACTTTCTTATGCCTAAATGATTGCCATATCAAGAGATTTTTTAAAAATCAGATATAAAAATTTCCAGGCACATTGAAACAAAAGCATAGTCAATATTCAGTAAGAAGTGTTTTTTGTTCTTTCTCCAATGACCAACAATAATTATTTTTCCAGCGTATCATTTTGTTGTAGATCTTTTTAGAACCTAGTCAGTAATTTTCTAACAACTGATGACCTGGTTCTGATATAACTGCATAACTCAGACAATAGTGTAATTGTACAAGTTGTAGGAGATATGACGAATGGTATATTAAATGCTAAATAGACTCTAACACCCAACACCAAATGTCCAGATGGTTTTTGGTGCTTTAGCAACAACAATGATATATTCTTATTGTACTGCCAGCTATACTTGAACTTATGTGTTTTGTTTGTTTTTCCTAATGATTTTATGACATAACATGCTTCAAGATGAGGCAACGGGTACTCAGCAGTAAAATAAAAATTGTTGCAGCATAAAGCATAAGAATGAAACTCAAACCCAGGTCTATTTGACTGAAAGCTTAGGTACCATGCATATTGTCTTGAGCTCCTGATCATAAAGAACAGAATCCCCTGGGCCCTCAGAGTCACTGAAACACTGCTAGATGCTTGGATAATATAAAACTCACTTTTCTATCTAGGTAATTCATTCTACAAGTTGATGCGGGTTTTCGTTTTCCTTCCAACTCTTTGAGTCAGGTAACCATTATAACAAAGCTAGAAGGAACTTTCCAACAAAAATGTTATAGTCATAAGGGGACGGGGAGCTTCTGGATTCTCTCCAGGGTTCCGGCCACTGTCTGGGGCTGGTGAGATTCTCCATGGTCATTAAATGTTATTTTTGTCAGCATATTTTCAAGATGACTTATTAGAACTGCATTCGCACCGAGGCGGGAAGATTGAGGCCAGCCAGAATTACACAGCGAGATCCTGTCTCCAACACAAAACAAAAACATACACAGACTACACTTGCTATACCTGGCTATTAGGTGTTTTCTATGCTGGGGTATGCCAAATATACTCTAGACTGCATCTCGGAAGAATGTAAAATACCTCATTTATGCATTACCTAGCGAAAGGGCGACATTTTGTTAACATTTGCTATAGTTCCAATGTGACGTGAGTACACTATTAAAATTCTTTTGGCATGTTTATTTTTACTCATTTAAATGTGGCAATCAAAATCTTTTCATGACCTTTGTAGCTTCCCTGTGCAACCTTGTGTTATATTTCTATTGGGCAGAACTTACCTCAAATCTTGCAATAGGAAGACAGTTCTGCTTCCTCAGGTAGGCTCACAGAAGAACAAAAAGCAAAGGCCCATGGAGCTGCCCTCCTACCCACATCTGTGACTTTCACTATAGGTTGCTTTGCATAAATGGATAGAGCACCTCCTTGGTGTGTAGCTAGTTTTCAACAGAGTGTCCCTTAATTAATCTTGTTGAAGCTTAATGAGAGCTAATTATGCCGTTAGAGCACTGTTTGTACTGTGAGTGAAGGCATTGCTTTATTCCAGGAAATCTATAAAGTCAACATTAAAAAAAATAAGCATTTGCTCTCAGTGTTGCTGATTTGTACATAGAAGGCAATGGAGGATGGGTGTGGGGCAGGGGACAGAGTTGTGTTAAACGGAGTCCGGTCTAAGCTCGCATCAGTAACACCTGAGTACTCACAGACATCTTTCTAGATTCAGTGTTCTCCATCTGAAAAGAGCAGAAGACTGTCCAGAGTGAGCCACGCTGCTGAAGACTTTGATATCTGTTCCTTGAGAAATCAAATGACATTTTGCCCTACTCCACCATCATAGGATTGGTTCAGGAGACTCCAGCTGATTTCCATCCTGAAGGAAGGAATTGTTTCTGTCAGCCCGCCTGCCTGAGACTGCAGTTGAGCCGTAGTTAGCCTCTCGCGTTAGATGTTTTAGTGCCTGGCTCTTTTTAACTGGCATATGTTAAGAGCTTTGAATTAACAGGTGCATAAAAACTGTCAAAAAACACTTAAATCTCAAGACAGACTGTCAGTTGTATTAAAAAATATGGTGCTACATAACCACGCAGCCTCCACACTGCCAGCATGTTATAGTTGGAATGTCCTTTTCCCTCTCCATGAAACACAGCGATGCTAATCCAGAACAGGAAACAAAAGGCCGTGCATGGTCCTTCAGCTGGCAGTGGAGTACCTGGTTATGAGGAGGATGCAGACAGTAGATCCCAGACATCAAGGTTTTCTTTTCCTACAACTGAATCTCCTTTCAGGTTTAGAGATCCATTTATAAGCCAAGCTCCTAAAAGTTGATCCTTTAAAAGAAACATCACATCACAGGACTGCACTGAAATTCAAATTTATACTATCACAAATTACATTATCACATTACTATGGAGAAAATTAATTGATTTTTCAAAACACTTTACTTTTCTTTTGTGTGTAAGCAAGCTTTGTCTGCACGTGTGTCACATGCATACCTTGTGCCCTGGGAGTCAGAAGAGGGCACTAGGTCCCCTGGATTTGGAGTTACAGACAATTTTAAGCCTCCACACAGGTACTGGGAACTGAACTCAGGTCCCCTGAAAGAACAGTAAATGCTCTCAACTACTGAACCAACTTTGGTTTGCATTGATTAAAGCTGTGTGAATTATTGTCATTTCAAGTAAATGGATACAACTTGCCTAAACAAACAAACAAACAAACAACGGAATCAAGGCAGTTATTGCATAGGAGAAATCAAGTTTATATTTATATCAAGAGTCCCTTTTTGTGAAAGACAATAGTTATTTCAGGAATGTGGAAACTTGGTTAGAACCAAGTATTTCTGATTTAACTACTCCCTTGCACATGATATATGCCATTAAAGCATTTTTAAAAAATGAAATCAAGTTAAATTTAGACTTGGCCTTGGCTGTATTTTAAAGTATCTCATATTTGGCACTGACCCCTAATAACTGGGTGGCCAAGGATAAGTCACTTTTCTCTAAAGCTTTAAAAAACCTTATCTTTAAATGTATTATAGAGGAGGATGGGTATGGGATATGTGATAAGGGCTCAGTACTCATTTTAGTACTAAAAGGAGCAAGACCTGTGGTGCATGAGCTTTAACCACGCGTCTAGATATCCCTCTGTGGAATGCTAAACATCCTATTGAAAGTATGTTTTTATTCTGCTTGGTTGTTTTGCTGTGTTCTGACATTTATATTGCTGGATTTTGGGTCATGTTTCCCTTCTTGCTAATATTTTCATGTGTGCCTCAGATCGTAGATGGCTCTCATACATCAGGTTTTGACAAAAGTAGATGCTGAAACAGAGACATGCTTACAAAAGTTTACTGGTGAGGATGTCTGAGGAAAGGAATGGGAGGATGGTTCAGAAAGGAGCACTGCGTGGAGTTCAGGGATGAGCTCCAGTCACCAAGGACTCTCTCCTCCAGATGCTGTGGGCGAGGTCTGGTCCCAGGTTTTTCCCAACTTGGGGTAAGGAGAAATCATTTATACACTCATAACTATCAGCTGGCTTCTTTCTGTTCCCCCCAAAGAAAGTACTTTTGGCAAAACTACTCTTTTTCAGTCCACAGTAAGCCTGGGAATTATCAGTTTAGCCTTGATAGTCTCTTTAGTTGGAAGATAATTTTGATTTGTAAATATGTAACAGGAAATCCCAGCTTTCTCCCAACATTAGACTGAAATCAAGCCTTTCTCAGACTATCAGCAAGTTATGATAGTGACTTGCACTGTAACCACATCACACTTAAAATGATTACTAGAATTGTCAATGATCCATCAACAGCCAATGCTTCCTGAAGGGTAACACAGTCCTGAGGGATAGAGGTCCCAGCACACCCTGTACCATAGAATTCATCATGAAGAGGATGTAGAATCTGCTCTGATGGTTTTTTTGGGGGGACCTTTGACAAGATACCAAATACTACCTTTCTAAGCCCATCCTTTCCTTATTCCTAATTTGGAGAACCAGGCTAAATCAGGAAGATGGGAACCATATTGTAAAGGATTGTAGAGTGTGTGGATGTCCAGTGTTAACTGTTGGGTTCACTGTCCTCTTTTACTAGATAATAATCTTTCTTTATGACCAAAGATAAGAAAATGAAACAGTAAGAGATATGAAACTGTCATGGAGTTTCATCTGCAGAGGGAGATGTTTTCCTATTGGAAGCCGTCTTATTCCCTGAGGAGTGCTGGCATTTCAGACTGTACTGCATCACCAGAGAAATGTCATAGGCCTCTTTCTGTCTCCATCCTGTTTCCATGTTAACTCAGCTTCTATAGCTTCCCTCATCACCTACTTTCTGGTCACTAGGAACCGAGGCTGGAGGGGTTCTCCAGAAAGGTTAGTTCTACCCTCCTTATGTATCAATTTTAGGGACATCATTAAATGTTCTGCCAATTTTCTCTGAAGCCAGTTTAAGACGAGGAGGATTTGGAAAGGAAAGATGGGAGAAATGTAGAAGTATTGAGTTATTTTGCCAAATCCCCCCTTTTAAAAAAATATAAGCCCAAGTCAGAAATAGTTTGCACAAATACCAATAAGCTGCTTTCCCATTGGGAAATTTTGCTTTGTTGGCCATTTTGTTATGTATCACCATCACACACTGTCTATTAAACACTAAAGTGTATTATTAAATTACTGTGATTACTGAAGGAGGTATATGTTTGTTATTTTGTTCATATCGAATAGAAAGAAGTCAGTTTCTAAAAAGGGAAATGAGGAGAAAGGGTTTTACCTTTTAAAACTCAAATTGTCCAGGTTTCAAATGATACATGTTCTTCTCTGACTACTCAGTCTGGAGGTCCTGTTTGAAATTCCAAAGTGCACAGCAATCATCAACACCATCTTTATTCTTGCTATTCACTCTCTCCCTGCTTCCTTTGCTCAGAGAGCTTTTGGGGTCTCTCATTCCCAGCATCAGTTAATCTGACTTAACCATCACTGCAGGCCAAATGTCATAAACCAAATACACCAGTGAATACTCTGAATTTAAAACAAAACAAAACAAAACACCTCAAAACCAACTAAATTGAAAAGGAAATGAATCAAAACATCTAATTTCAGAAGTCAAAGGACAACATTGAAGGAGGAATGTCCTGGAAAAGCACCTGGCCTTCTGATATTGGCAATTTTCTCCCTACGCCATGTTTCTCCTCTTCCTCTCCCCATCCCTCTGGCTCTCATCTCCCCACCTTTCTCCTCTCACCTCCCCATCCCCTATTCCTTCCTCCATCTACCTGTCTGTCTGTCTGTCTGTCTGTCTGTCTGCCTGCCTGCCTGTCTATTTGCTTTGATTTGGCATGCAGTTAACGCTGGCCTCCAATGCACCTCCCTGCCCCAGGATCCCTCACTACAAGGATGACAGTCAGTTCTACCGCACGCAAGCCTTCATAACTTCCTTAGTTGGGAGATAATTTTGATTTTAAAATATGGAACAGGAAAGCTCTTTCCCCCACCATTAGACTGAAATCAAGCCTTTCTTAGCCCATCAGCAAGTTATATTGAAAATATCTTGGCCTGTAACCATGGCAAGCTTAAAAATTGTAGCGGTAAAATAACCTTTAAAAGGTCTAAATAAACCAAACCTGCTTTCTAGACCATGGTAAGAACTAAACAGCCACACTTTACAGGGCGACCTGGTTTCACTTCAGCTTATTTACATTTAGACATCCATTTTCCTCTCTGATAGAATCTAAGGAGCTTTAAAAATTGAAAGGTGTTTTCTGCTAGCAATGTTCATTGTGTTATTTTGATCATGATACAAGATGTCAGGTGCTTAATTTTGAAGCATGTAACGGGTCTCCTAGAAAGATTATTAAACTGTTTATTTTCACTGCTTCAGCTCTCAGAAAGGATTTGGGCATGTGGTTTCATAACTGACTAATAGTTACATTGTGTCAAAATGTAGCAGAGTTTTTCCATGTAGCAAATTTCAAAGTAACAAGGCTTGTGCTGAGTCAGAGTTGCCGCTGATCAGGAGACTCAAGGAAAAGAAGAAGACGGGGGACCAGAGGTGCTTCTACCCGGTCTACTTCTAAACTAGGGGTCACCTGAGGGTCTCAGGAGTCTTTTGGTGCTTTGTCATTTGCCAGCCCAACCTGGCTTGGTGGCTTAGGGATGGGCAGTGTTTTGCTTTGCTGCTGGCAGCAGGTCTCCCTCTCAGTTGACAATCACGTGCCAGGGAGTGTCTGTCTTCTCCCATCAGAGTAGGGAAAGCAGGCACATGGCAGCCATACTGCTCATACCACACACAGTATCTAAGGCTCCAGAACCACAGATACAGTGCAATCCAGAAAGCTGCAGAATTAATGACCTCGGGCTTAATTGCCTACCTATCAAAATACGTAAAAGTGGGATTTGTAGAACACAGTTTCTTTTCTCCCTTCACCTGTGGACCAACGGGTCTGATGCATCATCTTGCTACCTGTAAATGCTCCTACTAGAGAGAACTCCCTGGCTACCTAGCTATGTCTCTTCCTTATCATTGCCAAGAGGAGGCCATCACAATATCCCTGCCTATTCCTTTATTCTTCACTCAGACTTGCCTGCTAAGTAAAATCACAGCAGTTACATCTTCACCTCAGCGTCACGGTCCTTTAGGCCTCAGTCAAACAGCAGGGCAGAAAGAAGTGTTCTGCTAAAATGGTCATTTAACAGGGTGAATAGAAAGAGGAATGTGCCTATCAGGAACCCTGCTGGGGACCAGGGAAAAGAAGACAGAAAACTCTAAGATGCTGGTGACAATATGCATCTTTCAGGGTGTCAAAGGGTCAAAACAGTTCCTCTACAGGCCAGGTGGATGTGGGTCCTCTCAAAGACCACTGGATAGCTAGTCTAACCACAGGCCTCTGTAGCTGCAATGAAGAATCATCAAAAATGGCTGAAAAGCGAGACAGCAGGATGGCAGGGATAAATGAAGTAAGGGGTGTACATTGGTGTGAGAATGTGGGCAGAAAATGCTGGGAGGGATCTCTTAGGTTTTAAACATAAATTTGGGAGAGGGGAGGGTTGAGAGAAGGATCTAGAAATTCTGTAAAACAAATTAGACCAAGGCCAACTTCTAAACTGTAGGTGTTGGCCTGGGGAGATGACTCAGTCAGTAAAGTGCTTGCATGGAAGGAGAGTTTAATCCCCAGCCCCCATATAAGAACAACAAAACAAAAAAGCCAGGCGTGACTGCACACACTTTCAATCTCAGCGTTGGTGATGTGGAGACCTGCAGATCACTAGAGTTCACCAACCCGCCAGCCAGTGTTCACACTGGGAGATAGAGAATTGTAGAGGTCCACACAAAAGACTTTTGCTGAGCTTATTAAAGAAGGGAACTTGCCACAATGTTTATCATCCTGGAGGACATTATATTGAGTAAAATAAACTAAGGACAGAAAGATATATTTACCCTGATCTCAGGCTTGTTTGGAACATCAGAAGATTGAACAAACAGCAGCAAAGAGCCGATTGTGGTTGAAATGATGTTTCTTAAAGGATATCGAATTTCAGTTAGTAGAAAGAAATAACTTCAGAAAAATGTATTGTACAACAGAATAGTTTCAAACAAACAAACAAAAACAAACAAACAAACAACAGGCATTGTGGACCAGTGAAATAGCCTGGTGGATAAAGGGACTTGCCACCAAGCCTACATCCCATCCCCAGAACTCACATGGTAGGAGGGAGAACCAACTCCCACATGTTTTCTTCTCACTTCCACATTTGCATCATGGCTTGCACATGGATCCACGCACACACACACACTAAATAAAACCCTTGAAATCCTGACTTCTTCAAAACGATTAGCAGAGAATAGTTTAAATATTCTCAGTACAAAAACGAGAAGTCTCTGAAATACTACACAGCGCACACTCCACTAGCTGGATTAGCCATTCGTCAGCTCAGGAGACAGTAGTATATATTAGTCAGAAACAAGAGCAGAAAACCCACTGAAGAAGGAATCAACAGACTCATTTCCTCAAACATACAGTAGAGATAACTCTAGGATAGATTAGCCAGGCTTAATTAACTAGCTGTCAGGATTGGCACCTGGGCATGCTGAGATTTCACTAGCCTAGCTCGTTGTACACAGCAAGAAGACATTAGAATCAGAGAGGTAGGAGCTCGATATCAAGTACTCTATGCTAGAGCCCTGCACCATCTTGGAATGGTGACTTCAAGTTTTTGAAACATGTTCTTCATTTTTTTTTTTTAAATGCCTAGTCCTATTTGGGTACCAGTGTAAACAGTAAAAGACCATCCTGTTGCCAGATACAGCTTGGGAACACTTTGTGCATGTAAATCTGGCTCTTAAATGTGATCATTTAGGACGCACAGACGCTTGTGGAGAGTTCAGCTCAAGTCTGACAAACGGGAAGTAAACCAAATGGGGCCTTTGATGCATTATGTAAAATATGTACTACAAACCAAATCAATCCCCCAAGATCAGGCCGTCTTCTGTTTCCTGATTACTGATGAGAGTCAGAGGGCCCACAGTTTCAATCAAAGAGCAAGACCCACATCCTGATGTTCCCCAAAGGAAGCAGCTCAGAAGTTAGTAACACTCTTAGCACAGTGTGTGGTAACCGAAAAGTGAACGTGTGGTGGTGAACGGTAAGCAAAAACCTAAGTTTCCCAGCAAATGTTTACACGTGACAGAGAATGCTATTAAGTCAAGCTTCAGAAACAGGTAGAAGATGGAAAACAACCACCAGAGAGCTTTCCCCAAACACACTGGAGTGAGGGAAAACCTGGATCAAAGCTCTCTAACCAATTTACACAATTGGTAAAAGGGAATAATGGCTGTGGTAGCTTGGTTGGTGCTCTGTGTCTGATGTTCAGAGAAGAAATGTGAGGCTGAAACCATTTATCCAACACAGTAGTATGGAATGACAGAATCAGGAAGACACCAGTGTCAGCTAGGTATGGTGACTTATACCTGTGAGTTCGAGGGTAGCTTGATCTATGCAGTGAATTATAGGCTAGCCAGAGCTAAATAATGAAAGCCTGTCTCAAAAACTGAAGTAAAACAAACAAACATGTACACCAATATCAAAATCTGAAGCTTAAGAACTCAGTATGATTGGCAAGAGTCACCGTTTCTAGTACATACTGTCTCCTGAGTCTCAGGAATGGATAAATCTATCTAGTTAAGCATCTATGATATAGATGAGAGTCACCTTGAAGGATGAGCCAGCAGAATACACTGAACTCAAGAGATTCACAGGCTGGAGCAAGAAAAAGCAACAGAAGAGACATGTTCATGCATGTAGCTCCTTTGTCTTCTTGGAGGTTGGTTGGGACGGAGGGCTGGGGAGTCAGAACTCAGGTGACAGCCAATGTGGATGCTTGGACTTTATGCTGAAACCTGGAACAACTGCTCCCTGCTATTTGCTGCACAGCCTCCCGCCTCTGCCCTCCAGTTCTCTTACTGATGCACTTTTGAATAGCTTTGCAGTCGTCTGCATCCTCTGCCCTGAACCTGTGTCGTTCTAGGCTCCCCCATTCTCTTTTGAGATGATTACAAGATTTAAAAGAAAATCCTCATTGATTTCTGCTTCTTTGGTTGGGAAAAATGCAAATAGGGGAAAACTAAGAATGCAGGGAGAAAAAAAAATGAGGTCCATCAAGCCTGCCTGTAATCACAGGTACCTCATTAGGGCTGATTTATGTTTGGCTAAGTTAGACAATGTTTTTACCAAAACAGCCCGCTCCTTAATTCTTAGAGCCATGTAGCCTTTCACCCTCAATCTGACTTGAACTACAAATGTGATTTAAACTCTGCAATGTGCACGTTGCCCAAGGCAAGGGTTTAACGTCAGAGTCAAGTTTGCAGTCTTTCACAAAATAGCCTTTCTCACCCTTGTCACTTCTCCAGTTACCAAATCTTTTCCAACCTGTCTGGACCTTCTGAGGCCCGTGCATAAATCAGGAGAGATGTGGGTGGAAATGGCTTCCTTTTCTTCAAAGCAATGTGTACCCACCTCAACAACGGAGTGCTAGCAGTCTGTAATGGTGCATGTGGTTTCCATTACGTCAAGGGGGAAAGCCTGTCCTCGCTGCTCCAAATAGTCTGTGGTTTATAGTAACACAGCCTCTCCTCTGGATAAGCCCATTTTTAGAAACCCCAAGGCCCTAGGTTAGAATCAAAGGCATAAGAGACTGGGGAGATGGTTCAGTGGCTGAAGTGCTTGCTATGGGAGCCTGAAGGCTTGAGTTTGGGTCCCCTGCACCCCCAAGAAAAGGCAAGCCAAGCACAGTGTCACTTCCTCAACCCAGTGAGAGGCAGATAGATAGGTTTGGGAGACAGGAGACCCCTGGAGCTTGCTGGCCAGCCATTCCTAGCTGAAGTGATGAGCTCCCCAGGTACAGTGAGAGACCCCGTGTCCCCCAAATGAGGAAAGTAATCAAAGAAGACACTCACCAATAAACTTGGGCTCCTACATATGTAGGAGGGGCACCCACAAAGGCACACACAAGCATAAAGAACAGAGAGAACATTCACACATACACATTCAACATACATACAAACACACACACACACACACACACACACACACACACACACACACACACACACACACGGCAAGGAGAGAAAGAACTACTTCATGTCTCAGATCAAGTCTCTTACTTTGAAGAACAGAGAGAGACTGAAGATGCTATGACTTGGTTGTTTGGCATGGTCTCTGAAAGAGAGATGCTGCCCTGATATTTCTGACTTCAAATACCACTATTCTTGAGGGATTTCAGAGAGAGGCCATTTGCAGCCTGAGCCAGAATGGTCACAGCAGGCCTGGGAACAAACATGAAACAAGAAACCTCGGGGCACCGGGGCTGCATTTGCAGCTTTCCTTGCTTCTTCCTCCTTCCCCTTCCATCCTTCCCTATCTGAACCTGTTACTTCTCCATCTTCCTTCCTTCTCCTCCCATCATTCTTCCCTCTTCTTCCTTCCCCAGTCAATGCGGTCCTTATTGTGGTTTCACCTTTGATGTTGAGTTTCATTGTGCATTCGGCTGAGCAGGTGGACCACTTAAAGCAATCACCCAGGGGCACTTCAGTTTGTTGTTTTCTCCTGAGATTATGTTATCGTCACTGTGAGCTTGCTTCCCTTGGTGAGGAGCAGCCTTTGTAGACAACTGGAGCGACAAATAGACATGTTTATGCCAAGGAGAGGCATGTAACAGGGTAATAGCGAAACATGCACCAAAGTTCCTTGCATAAGTGATGTGTGCATAAATTTTGTCTTCCAAATTTATAAGAGAGAGACAGACAGACAGACAGACACACACACACACACACACACAGAGAGAGAGAGAGAGAGACAGACAGGCAGACAGACAGGCAGACAGACAGACAGAGACAGAGAGAGAGACAGAGACAGAGACACAGTCAGACCAAGAGAGACAGAGAAACACACAGAGAAAAAAAATATTTCCTATGCACCAAATCATCAATTCATTCAATGAACATTTACTGAGTTGCTTTGATTCTAGGAACTCTTGTAGATATGACATAAAACAGTAAACACAAAGATACACCCTGACTGGTTTACTTTGTAGTTTCAGGGACCAGGCATTTTGGATATGTAATTTTGATGTTCCCAAGGACTCTTAAACTAGATATTATTTCCAGTTTACACACACAAGAAAAATAAAACCTCAGTGATGTTAAAGTACTGTGGTTTAGTAGAAGAGCCTGGATTTTTAAACCAAGTCCATCTGATTCCAAAGCCTGTATGCTTTCCATTAGATAATATGGTGTTTAGAGTCTAATGAAATCCTTCCAGAGAGATAGCATAGGAAGTGACGTCTAGGTTAAGTGTCAATTGAGCAATCTGACAAAGGGCTGAGAAGTTCCATGAAATTCCTGTGAAGGCACAGGGTCTGAAAGGCAGATGTAACTAGGACAAGAGAGAAGGGACACTGAGCCACCAAGCACACAGAATGCAGGGACAGAGTGGTGGCCCCATTTATGGACAGTGTGTAGAAATGGAGAAAATGAAAAGAAAGATTCTCATAGTAGATCATCTAGAGGCAGATGCAAACAGGAAGGTCTAGGACATAACAGCTCAGATCATTAGAGTATGCAAGATTGGACTTAAACCCTTGACAGTAAATAATCAGCTATTACTTTATGAAATCTTCCCCATATCTTCCCCATTCAAAGTCACCTTGTTCTTTGAAATGGAGAATGACTATGGACCTATTTTTAGATGTCTTTGAGAGACATCAACTAATAAAAATGCTTGTAAATTTCTGGACAGAATGTCTAGCACATGATTAGACTCCCCATTCTGGTTATATGTTTTCATACAAGGGCAGAGTCTTCTTTGAGCAGGCGTGGTGGTGTTCCTATAACTGGATACATAAGTATTGAGCCAATAAAGCTGGTTGAAGTATGTGAGAAATTTATCTAGTACATGAAGTCATTGTTTCATATGTGTCTGAAGCTCCCAATGGACTCTGAATCCCAGATCTTTGCTCCCCTCTGCTTTCCATATTGCCTGCTCCCATGAGGAGACTCTTTTGATATCAGCATGGGGTATATGGAACTCTTTGGAGTTGGGGAGAGGGGAGGTGAAAGGTGTACTTTCTGTTATAATAACTTTTTATTTAACTACTTCATTCCCACACAAAACCTCCTACAGATACAATAAAAGTTGAAGGAGCCTGGCGGATCTGTTGGGCTCCTCTGTTGGGGGACAGTTACTGGGCAAATTTGTTGAGCAGCTGGAATTGTTAAGGCCACACTAACATTGAAAAATGAAGGTCCTGACATCAACATACTCCAAGATCTGAGTAATCTTGGGCTGCTTCCAATTTTGAATCCCATTTTTCTGGACTTCTTTCTTTCTTTCTTTCTTTCTTTCTTTCTTTCTTTCTTTCTTTCTTTCTTCCTTCCTTCCTTCCTTTTCTTTCTTTCTTTCTTTCTTTCTTTCTTTCTTTCTTTCTTTCTTTCTTTCTTCCTTCCTTCCTTCCTTTCTTTCTTTCTTTCTTTCTTTCTTTCTTTCTTTCTTTCTTTCTTTCTTTCTTTCTTTCTTTCTCTCTTTCTCCCATAGTGGTTTCTGACTTTCCTCCTTTGCCTGATGAGCCCAATTCTATGTGGATTTTTAAATGTTTTGCCCGTCGTAATGCTAACAGTTCCTATGTTCTAACCTTTAGGTCAACTCTACCAAGCATTCTTTGCTCAATCTGCTCAGGAGGGTAGGGTGGGTGCAGGGGTATCCCTTTCTTCTGCTCAGATCTTTGTGTAATTGCAGGAATTCTCGGATTTAGCTTGCAATGCAAATCCATCCCAAAGGTGCACTGGCTGCAGAGACTGAAGGGGTATTCATTATGCATTCCCTGCTGAAATACTGACCTGCAAATAATGACAGGGAAATCAACCTTGATCACTGTGCTTTCCTTTAGTCTAATTTCTTCTGAACTTCAGACTGTAACTTTTTTCTTTTTTCTGGATAGATAGCCCCAGGACATACTGGAGTCTAACCAGGAGTGTGCTGAGACCTGGATTTTCACACCATGAAACTGGTAACAGTTTTGACTTCAATGTCTTGAAAAGTAGGTGATTTCAATTGCCCTGTTTCCTTTCAGGGGGAAAAATGCTTTCTTTGCACCTAAACAATCTTCCGGTGCCTTTGACTGACAAGCATATTGTTGTGATTATGACCGGACTTCTTGACTCCTGCAGGGATAGCATTTAAAACTGCCCGAGACTGGCACAAATCAAAATATTCATCAACTTAAACTATGTCACCTAAAATGGAAAAGCCCAAATCGTAGTGTTTTATATCATGTCAGAAGTCCAAGAACAAAGTGCAAACCACTTAACCCTTTCCCTGCCCATAGAAAATTCAGTGTGTTCACATATACAATCAAAGAAACATAGATTCTTTCCCCTCAAATCATAACTACTATGTACTTATTCTCCTTTTTAAATTTTCATTATTTTTTGTTTGCTTTTTATGACACAGGGTCACACTATGTAGCTCAGGCTAGCCTAGACAGTACTCCTGCCTCAACTCAGAGTAAAGGATTATTTTTTCTGAGGAAAATATGAGTGACCATACCATAGAAACAGGATTCAGCCTGTCCTGAGTATTTTTTGATGTGGGAGTAGTTACATAAAATTTTATAGTCACAGAACAAAAGAAAGTCATAAACCAATGTCTTTACCAGATATATTGGTAGGGGACAGCAGGTTATACAAGGCAGGGCGGACAGCTCTCTGCTTCAGTTTTTCTGGGCACTATTTTGGGTTTGGTGGAAGCTAATGATCTGCTCAATTAGTACATTTAAAATGTTTTACCTGATAATTGAAAGAAAAAAAATCACATGTCAGATATGGCTAAATAGCTACTGAAGGGAATAAAGAGTCAGGGTCATTCTGGTTTTCATCAGGCTGTGAACTCTTTAACATAGGTGCAGAGTTTTCTGGGAACGTAACACCAAGTGTGTGCCTATATTGTCAATCTGACAGGCTCTAGAATCAAGTAGGAGACAAGCCTACGAGCTTGCCAGTGAGGAGTTATCATGACTGCATCCTCCTGTGAGCTAACGTCTCCAATTGATTCAGAAGGAGAACATGAGCAGGACACTGGCCTTCTACTCCTTGCTCTCTGACCCTGGCTTTGGAATGCAATGACCAGCTAGCTAGCTAGCTGCCTTAAGCTCCTACAGCCATGACTTCACACACCATGAGACACACAGCATTGTACCCTCCAACTGGGAACCAAAATTAACAAGATTGTTTCAACCAGACATTTTGCCCCAACAATGCTTAAAGTGGCAAAAATACCAGGTACCTCTTTCCTTTTTTAGAGGCCACTAATTGCTTGAACTTACTAATTCAATGAAATCTTTCCTTCAGACCTTGTCCATTGATTCATCTAATAACTCAATGCTTTTTTTGTTTGTTTGTTTGTTTTTTAATTTCAATTCTGCAAGACTCTGTTTGCCTTTGTGAGGAAGAGGAGCTAAAGTTATGCACACAACTTGATGACAGTGCATTGGACCAGGCATGACAATCATTCACTAGAAAGTAGGGACCACAGCTCCTGCGGGGTAGTTGTGCGTTAACCGCAGCAAGCTTGTTTAGAAAGGTGGAATAACTTCCACCTAGGAAATGGTGAAACAGACAGCCAAGAGCTCATCTACCTAGTCTCCACTTTCCAAAGCTTTGTCTGCTCCTCCGGAGGCAGTAGATGCTTCACAGACACTTTGAAACATGAGGTTTGTCTTTTCAGACTCAGTTGATGCCCACTGGCCACACTGACCCAATCAGAAGCCCTTCCCTTGGAAGTCAGATACCATAGCCTGAGATTCCAGTGTTAGCTTAAGTCCGGAGGACCACAACTTAGTCCCTTTCCAGAAAGAATTGAACAGCAGTAATCGGGAACAGATAGTCAACATTTGGGAGATGAATGGAGACCAGAGAAAGTTCAGCTTTTAACGACATTTCTTATCATTAGTGTTTTCTCCAACTGGAAGTCTGTCTGGTACTCCCATCTCTCCCATCTCTTCCCCTACTGCCTGCATTTCAGTTCCCCAGGAAGGGGAAATAGAACTAAGCTGACTCCACTTCCAAGGAAACCCATCTACAACACAATGTAAGCAAGGAAATGCGGGTTTGTCTCCTGTTTAGCAGAGAATGGGAAAGAGAAGAGAAATTGCAGCATAGCAGGCTAATATTTTGATGTATTAACCAATGTGTTTTCTCCATGATTTCCTGTTACCCTTTACTCCCCCCCCCTTAAAAAAAAATCTGGGCAGTTAGACCATGAGTCATTCTGTGCCTCAAGGGAGTGTTGTCACAGCAGAGTCAGAGAACAAAAGAGACAAATTCTTGGCTTTGGAGTTTACAAAGCTCAGCTTCAGGCTTCAGACAAAAACGATTTGGGAGACTATTTGATCCATTTGAGCCATTTTTTCCCCTGCCCACGTAAGATAAAAATTCCCCTGGCTGGGATACAAGAGGCAATCTTAAGGCAAAGCCAGAGGGTTAGAAGCCATGAGGTCTCCAGGGATATCCAGGGCTTTTTTATCCCTTCCTCTTCCTAGGCTTTGGAGTGTTGGGTTTTAAAGTATTAAGTCAGTTATTTCTTAGTGTATTTCTTAGTTGGGTTCTAGAAGGTGGAAAGCCTTAGAGATCGTTGTACCAGGTATTATGGTCAGAGAAACAGCCTAGTATATACAGACTAAAAGGGCTGAGGTGACCTTAGGTGAGTGGGGGGTGAGGGAGGTAAGCCTAAAATTCTCTATGACCCTCAGATATAGAGGTGGCTGACAGAGCGCAGAGGTGGAGGAATGCCACAGTTATTGCAGATATGACAACAGTATTCCCAAGGACTGGGTAACAGGGACTGGTGGTTTCAGATACTAGCCTGGGCAGATAACAATCAGGCTGGAGTTGGGGACAACCCAAGTTCAGAACTGGTGAAATTGGGAGAATCCTAGGATCAGGGAAAGCTTGGGGTACCCAGCAAGATCCTGGCTCAAAACCAGCAGGCAGCCGTAAGAATCAGACCCCAGCCAATACAGAATATCACGCAATTCTGGCAAAGTAGTTTGAATTCACTTGGAGCAGTCATTTGAGCTTGTTGAACCTGCAAGTCTATCTGCACCAAGTACTTCTCCAGATATGATGGAGTGACCCTTGATTTCAAAGTTTCTTCAAGAACAGGGTCTCAGAAATGTGATGTCTTGACAAGCTCTGGACCCCTACAAGCTGCCTCAGAGTCAAAGTCTGCCTCTTTACCTCCTTGATCAAGCACAGGGAGAGTTTTTTTTTCCTTTTTCTTATCTACCCGATCAGATTCCATCTGAAGAGGAACACAAACAGCTGTAATGTCCTTTCTAGAATTTCATTGCCAACTTCATATTACAGGAAGAATAAAAGTCTAACATCATGTAGAATACAGAGGAGCCACTTTCCAAGTCATTGTTGGCTCTTCTAAGCCTATTAGTTTTACAAAATGATTTGCTCTCCTTCTAAAATTATCTACACTCCACTTTCCCTTCTCCGTAAAAATATCCCATCATCAACTACCTGTCTTCTTGAGTGTCACGCTACCTGTCTCCTGTATTTCTACATGTTGGTAAATTTTGTATTTCCTGTTCACTTGTCTACTGCTAGCTTATGTCATAGATTAAAATTCCAGAAGAGTGGCCCAGTGTGCTGGCTCTTGCTTGGAATTCCAGTGATTGGAAGGTTGAGGCAGGCAGACCAAATTCATGGCTAGCCTGTTAGAGAAAGCAAGTTTTAAGCCAGCCAGAGCTACCTGGTAAGACTGTCCAAACATCCCTCTCACTCACCACTCTCCCAACCCCCCCAAAGTCACCGAAGCCTTAGATGGAACATTTGGATTTCCCTACATTGCCCTCCGTTCTTTTCCTACAAACTGATTTTAAAAAGGAAAGCCCATCACCTGAAAAGGGTCTGAGCCCAGAGAAGCCACTGTTTGCTCTGACATGTTTAGGACATGGCTTTGCCCTGTGCCTCAAGACATCAAGGCACACAGAAACTCGTTTCAGCCACACTTTTATCATCTTCTGAACTGGGAGGACTCAGAGTACTGTGGGGGGAAAACTCAGTCAGCTTCTAGCTTCCATCTGAAGGCATTCCAGAGCTCCCTTCAGCTGGAAATTTCTTTCTCCACCTTACACTTACTGAGTATCTCACCTATTAATTACCTTGGACAGACCTGTCCCCAACATAGGGGGGGTGAATTTTGTTGGCCACTTGATCCAGGGGCCTTCTGTCATCTCTGGGTAGCGCAGAGGTAGGGTAGAGAAAGTTTAGTCTAAAATGCTCAAAGATGTTTGGAGATCTCAGTGGCACTAAGGCCACATCTAATTGGAGGGACTGCACATGAAGTAAGCAAGGCAACATTTGGAAAATGGCTCAGGAGTGATCCTCGGCACCTCCCAGCAATAAAGCCTTCCAATCATAAACCTGGCCGAATTGCAGGTCTCTATACAGATCTTCAAGTTTGCAACTGAATTGCTTTGTCTTTGCTTGGCTAAGTAAATAAGAGTTTCTAACCAAAGCCTCTGGTGTAGCCTCAGAAAGCTGGATGAAACCAATGGCCACACGGACTGTACACATGGCCTTATTACCCAATCTCTGAAGCTCACGGAATGACTTTTCTAACTCCAGTTACTCATTTCCTTCTTCTCTTTGTAATGGCACTGGACCTCAAAGGGTTATTTCATCCCTTATATGATGAACCTTTGGCCCAGTGACGTACCCTTTAGGCATTCTACAGTCCCTGAGAAATGTTATCCCCGTCGCATCTTATTGCTTAATTCTGTGTCTATTTTAGGTTCCTGGAGTCATTTGGCTTGGAGAGAACTTTCTGATGTGTGAGCTCCCAACAAGCCTAGTGTTGACTCACCTTCACCTCTCCTGGTTCCATTGCTATCTTGTCCTGGCTTACGCAATTCCTGCCCCTTGGTTTGACAACTGTACTGTACAACAACTCCTATACTTGTGTTATTTCCCTTCCGGGAAGATATGATACCATCAACTTTTTATCATAACTCTGTCCTTATTTCTTCCATTAGTTGATGAGGATTTGTATTGGCTACCCTAGTGGGTTGTCTAACTTTAAATACATGACACCTACCTACCCCCACTTCTTTGTAATCTTACTTTGGTAAGGAGACTTAAAAAAAAAAAAAGAAACTTCCAATCTGACTCATTGTTTAACATGGATATTTTGTTTTATTTTAGTGGTAAAAGTGAAGTAAAATAATGTAGTAGTTTTTAGTCGTAACACCCAAACAACTGGATGGAATATCTAAAAGCAGAATTATCCATGTTCAATATTCTAGCCACTTATTTTGCTTTCCTTAAAGACACTGTGCATTAGTGTATAAGATTTTAATCATATTCTGTTAATTAGACCATAAGCTTAGTGAAGAGGGGCATAGATCATACACATCTGTATGAGTAGTTACATGCAGCTGCTTGATCCACTGCAGAGATGACATTGCATTTTGAAGACAGCTGCTTGGAATTAGGATCTTGCAAAAGTAGTCTAACATTTCGGTGAAGGTAGCCTGGGGCCCCGCACACTCCACCTCCTCTCTCCAGAGAACAGCACAAGTCAGGCCTGGAGTAGATCTATGTGGAGAGGAGGGATAATTACCCTGGACCAGTGTGGCCTCAGGTCGCATCTAGCAGACTGAGTTATATCTATCAGGGCTTTTTAAAATGCTGACTTGGCTCCTTAGAAATACAAAACCTCAAACATCATTTATGAAGGTCACTGGGAATGGCTTGGGTCAGAATAACTTGAGTCAGTTCTGGGCCAATACTATGAAAGAGGAAGTGGCTGAACAGTTAGATAAGCTCCTGCAGAGTACTACATTGCTAACTCCAAACAAAGAGTAAGAGGGCTTTAGAGCTGAGTTTCTACTCTAAGTCAAATGCCAATCCAGCAATGACATCTGCTCTCAGAATCGAAATCAGAGATTTTTATCCTGACTTGCAAATCAGCTGGGTTCTCCTGAGAACAGATTTGCCACCTGTAAGCACTGTAATTCAGCAAAATTATGCAGAGGTGAAATTTTTGAGAAAAAAAAAAGGTTATTTTCAATACAAGAACCATTCTTACAGGAACTCTTGATTCTCTGAAGCCCATAGAAACAGCCTGTTTACACAGACAAAAAGAAACAGTTGCAGGGAATCAAGCTTTTTAAGAACTAAATTCAAAACAGGATTGTGCTCTTCAGTAAGTGCAGTTTACAGCTACCTGGGAAACACTACCTTCTAGCAGGGACAAGCAGGATGATGGCTAGTAACTAGGGCCTAGTTCCCGGAGCTGACGAGGCACACTTTAAAGGACGTGTCCCAGGGCTATCCTGGGGAAGTCAGTGCACATGGTCCTCATGTTCGGACCCTCCAGATCTCACCCATTTGCTCTGGAGTCTTACACACATGGGCTGCAGCTGTCTTTGCATAAAACTGTTGCAATATAATTCTGTCACTTATATCATCACCTGAGCATTTAGATACCACCCGAGGAAAGCTGGTGAGACAATGCTTCGTCAAAATAATGGCTTCAGTGGAACTTTCCTAGCACACATTTGAAAGCATCAACACACACACACACACACACACACACACACACACACACACACACACACACGGGGAGGGGGTTCTAGTTAGAAAATAAAATTGTTAGTAGATGGACGCAGTGAATTTTATGGGTTGAAATAGGCAGAAGCTGTAACAGAAGTACAGAACTCTGCTAGGTGCAGTAGACAGTACAATTCTTCTGTGATTCTCCAGGATTCTATGATTCCATACACATGCTATTTAACACAGATTAAATCGTGTGAAACAATTTTTAAGGTAAATGAAAGACCATACTGTAAACATATCAGACTTGTTTATTCCTTAGAAAAATAAAACTGTATTGGGCAATGAAGTTTTAATTTGTATGTGTCTCATTCATAAATAAAAACAACACTATGGAAATAAATGCTTGTGTTTAGAAATCAGTAATGGAAAATTATACTTGTGGCTCATATCATAGAAAAATACAAAGCATCCTTACTATCAGAAGATGTCTTAGACAATAATTTAAAAATAGGACATCCCTAACTTTTCTACAATGTATTATGGAAACAGCTGTCTTTATCTCCTTTAAAAATAGCTCCTTTTTAATGAATGAAACACATTTTTCATTTTTTGTGATTTCTGAGAAATTGATAATTTAAGGTAATATTTGTATATTTGTGGCAAAACTATACATTCAAATCTAGCACAATGCACCAGTCAAGTTTTTGGGAACAGATGATTAACAAACTATGAAAGCAATTAGAAAATTAGTGCTTTAACGATTTCAATGCTTTATGACAGCAGAAGCAATACCTGACATAAACATCCACATTACAGAGCTTTAGA
>CACVCL010034411.1:0-46778 GCA_902729485.2 Mus minutoides
ATCTATCTATCTATCTATCTATCTATCTATCTATCTATCTATCTATATCTATCTATCTTGAGTCAAGGTCTCTCACTACCAAGACTGATGAGCCAGCGGGTCCCAAGGATGCCCTGCACCTTCCAGAGCTGGGATTAGATGACTACCACCAGACCCAACTTTCAAAAATATATTTATTTTGTTTCTTTTTACATCCCAAACACAGTTTCACCTCCTCCTCTTCTCCCAGTACCTCTCTCCTCTGCCCCCACAACTCCTTTATTTCTCTTCAGAAAAGGGCCGTTCTCCCAGGGATATCAACCAACCATGGCATATCAAGTTGCAGTAAGACGAACCTCCTTCCCTTGTATTGAGGCTAGAAGAGGAAAGGACCCTTAGAGCAGGCAAAAGAGTCAGAGATATCCTCTGCTCCCACTATTTCAAGTATCACAAGAAGCAAGCTACACAACTGTAACACATATGCTGAGCCTAGCTCAAAGTTTTGTGTGTGTGTTGGATTCTGAAGATTAAATTTAAGGCCTTGTGCTATCAAGACGGGCACTGTACCAATGGAGCCACCCAAATCCTACCTCTTTGGAGCAAGAAGAGTAGTGGAAAGGAAGAAAATTCGACCAAGCAAAAATCAAATGCTATCCTTCCTTGACTATTTTGAAATGTCTCCTTCCTTAAAACAAAACACAATACTTTGCCCACAGCAGCATATGGTTACAATGACAGAGAAACTAAATTCTGACACACACTTGAACGTTAATGAAGCATTAAGGTAGGGTGCTAAGTGAAAAAGGTAGATCTAAAATCATAACTTGATACACGTGATCCCCTTTATGTGGTTATCTAGTCATGGTAGAGGCATAGAGCTAAGGAAGAAATTAAAGATGAGCAGGGGCCAAGGACGAAGAGTGCTTAGCATGCACAGTGTTTGTGATAAGTGGGGTGGAGACAGTTCTTTGAGGAGATAGTGGAAGTAGTCTATAACCTTGTGGACATACACAGGACTAGTAAATTATAAGTTGGGAATGGTTCATTTTATATTATGCACATTTTGCCTCATTAAAATATTAATTAAGCTCTCTTCACAAGACTGGGGACCATTACAGAAAAGGGGGGGGGAGGGAGAAAGGATTGTAAGGGCCTGAGGTCAAAGGGAGATGAAGAACAGTGTCTCCCTCACGCCATGACCTCTGTACTCAGCAAATGGCTGCAGCTGTGGCTCCATGCAGAAGCCTGTAGGATCAATACTGTCACCATCTTGTCATGGAATGGGAAGGGGTTCATGAGACCCTAGCACTAGTTAAGAAACCAAGTACAGTTGATGGTTCTGTAAGGGAGGGAGGGTCCATTCTTGAGGAAGTGGCTCCTGGTAGGACAACCACATTTCACTGGCTGGCCCCATCCCAAGTAGTATGTAGACAGTGGAAACTGAAGTTGGTGTATTGTTAAAACTTTTCTTTTTAAATACAGGATATAAAGTTGGAGGTTGTAGGGAGGCAGAGGTGAACCTGGGAGAAGTTAAGGGGAGAAATCTGGGGTGAATATAATAATAATAAAAAAAATACTTGGCATAAAATTCTCAAAGAATCAATTAAAAAATTTTTTAAAGTAAATTTAAGGTGTTAAAGAAATTAAAGGTGTACATTAAGGTGTAAAAGAATTAAAATAAAAAAATGAGGCACCCCTCTCAAAATCCTATGAGTACCTGTACTCATCAGAGATTCTTGATGAAAGTTTAAATTTTCTGAAAAAAAAATTAGGGTGTCAAATGATGAGTTGCTGGCACAGAGATCACTGGACCAAGTGGGAGGTGATGTCTGGGCTGTGAGCCAGTAGTGTATCCCAGGAGCCACTCCACCCCTAGGCGTGTTGAACATTCCCATCCTCCCCAGAGCTCATTACTTGGGAGAGAGTGGCCCAGAGAACTTTCCAGCGGGATGGAAACATTCTTTGTTCAACAGCTATTGTCTACACAGGGCTACTGAGTAACTGAAAGATGACTCAGGCTGACCAAAGAATTAAATTTTAAATTAATTTTAAATTTTACTTCATCTTTAGGGAGAGATGAATATCAAATTGCGCAAGAGAGTTTTAGAGAACTCCATGCTGGGCTTTCTCTGGCTATGCCTTATCCCCAGGGGTGAGGGCTAGCAGGGCATAGAGGACTTCCATGGTCCTTTCCTTTCACATTCCTCAAGAATTAACGAGAAATTCAAGGAGGGACAAACAGGTTTGAGGGGGAATCGGCTCAGTGTGTGTTGCGTGTGCTGGATTTCAAAGATTAGATTCAAGGCCATGTGCTTTCCAGATGGACACTTTGCCCATTGAACCTCCTTTCTCTCATCCTACCTGTTTGTGTTGAGAAGAGTAGTGGAAAGGCAGGGAATTTAGCGAAACAGAAAGTGTCTGTAATCCCAGATCTGGGCATGTGGAGACATGGCTGGCTCTGGAGTCCATTGGTGAGGGACACTGTATCAAAAACTCTAAGGTGCAGGGGAACCAAAGAAGATTTCTGACATTAACATCTGGCTTCCACATGGATGCACACATATGTACAATGTGTGTACACATCTGCATTCATCCACGTGAAGAGATCACACACAGGAAAGCACACATGCACAGAGCATCTTATCCAATGCAAGGGAACACACACACACACACACACACACACACACACACACACACACACATATACACATTCAGCATCTTAGCCAATGCAAGGGAACACAAACACACACATACACACAGCATCTTAGTCAATGCAAGGGAATTGATAATGGAGCCATATGTCAGGAATGAAGACTGGAGACTGGAAGGGTCCCCTTTAAACCCAGCATCTAAGGTTCATACTAGGAGACTACCAATGAGAAGATCAAGAGAAGGAGGATGAGTGGGGTTCATTCTCCTGCAGTCACCTTGTGTATCTCCACTTGAGGTCTTGGGAAGAAGAGAAAGTCCTTCATTCATATCTTGCCGGAGGCCAGGTTCTTCTCGGCTCCAGGTCTTGGTGCATGTTATCTGTGATGAGAAGCCCGTGGTCCTCACAGCTCTACTACAATCAGTCTTAGAGAAGGAGAGAAATTGGCCAGGACTGTGGTAAAGCATCCTGGCTCTGATTTCCCACGTGGCGTATGTTCTTTCTGATGTGCCTTACGTTCACGCTTTTCCCTAAGGAGATCATGTCCCAACCATGGAGCTGAAGATACAGGTCGGAATCTGGAAACCTATCTTTGGCTGAATCAAATCCCTACTGAACTTAGGCATCAAGGGGGTGGGAGGAGTAGGGGTGGGGGGAGAACTGCCTCTCTCTGGTGGCTGATTCTTTTCTGTAAAAAAGCCTCTTATTTACTGTCTTGTCAGTCACTGGATTGATTCTGGAAAAATCACACCTTTTATTTCCTTTTGGAAATATTTGCAACGAGGAAGAGGAGAAGTTGCTTTTCTAAAGTGAGACAGCTGCCCTGGATTGATAAGACAAGAGACCAGCCCAGAGGCCAAGGTAGTCAGGTACTCTGGGAAGAAGGTGAGAAAAGGAACCTGCCTCTCTCTTTCCTCTCTCAATCTGGGCAGTGGAGGAGGAGGGTGCAGTCATTTTAAGTCTATGACTGGCCCTATCTGAGACTGTGGGGTGGGGTGGGGTTGGGAGGTAGTAAATGACAAGAACAACAACAACAACAAAACAAAACAAAACAAAACAAAACAAAACAAAAGATGGAAAAAAACCTACAGCTAAGTCTGTGGATGTTTGTGGATGAGGCTAGCCCCTTCCTACCTTCTAACCCAGCGGTTCTCAACCTGTAGGTCACAATCCTTTTGGTGGGGGGGAGGTCATATATCAGATATCATGTATATCAGATATTTACATTGTGATTCATAACAGTATCAAAATTAGTTATGAAGCTGCAAAAAAAATAGTTTTATGGTTGGGGGGGGGGCAGTCACCACAACGTGAGGAACTGTATTAAAGGGTCACAGCATTAGGAAGGTTGAGAACCTCTGCTCTAAACTGGTGAGGCCCACAGCTGTGTTAGTCTCTTGTTGTGTTAAACTACCTTGAAGACACAGCATCTTAGGGAAGAAGGAGTTTATTTTGGCCTAAGGTCAAAGAGAGTGCCCATCTTGGTGGAGGTGGGGGAGGCATGCAACAGTCAGATTATGTGCTGTGGCAGGAACAAGAGGCCAGATGATCACACCTCATCCCCACGCAGCAAGCAGCAGAGAGAAAGAGCCGGAAGTGAGGTGAGGCTATAGAGTCTCGATGCCCACCCCTACTGACAGACTTCATCCAGAAAGACTCTACCTCGGACAAGCTCCCATAACCTCTCCAGAAAGTACCACCAGCTGGGGATTGAGTGTTCGAGCACAAGAGCCTATGGGGGATGTTTCTTGTTCAAAGCCCTCAAAGCCTGGTTGGTTGCAATTGACATGTGAACTCAGCAGGCTGGTGTTAAAAGTCAGCCGGGCGTGGTGGCGCACGCCTTTAATCCCAGCACTCGGGAGGCAGAGGCAGGCGGATTTCTGAGTTCGAGGCCAGCCTGGTCTACAAAGTGAGCTCCAGGACAGCCAGGGCTAAACAGAGAAACCCTGTCTTGAAAAACAAAAACAAAAACAAAACAAAACAAAACAAAACAAAAGTCACGAATAAAGTGTTATCAGGCTGTCTCCTTGACCTTCTGGGGGTCCCTTTAAGCCTCACCCACTACACTTTTTCCTATCTTTGCTTTTCAAGTCTCTGCTAAGTCTGCAGGCTCTCGTCTTTGCTTAAGCCCTCTCTAGCTCCTTTCTGAAATATGGATCAGCTCGACCTCACTTTCCCCCTGTCTTGATCATTTCAACTCCACTGATTTGTAGGAAATGATAACCCTGACATAGGAAAGGAACGATCTCCTAACCTGGGAAACTTCAGGCATCTTGACGTTCGGATGGAGAAGTGAGGTGAGTCTGAGAAGTGAGGTGAGTGTAGTTGCGGGCTCCCAGTCCTGTGTCTGGGGATGGACAGGGTTGCTGTGGGGGGAAATGCCAGCGACATTTTTCACACATACCTCCATTACCAGTGTGTTTTCAATCTTCTTCTCCTTCTCCTCCTCCTCTTCTTCTAAACACTTCTGTAATTAATTATCATGTGACTGTGATTTGGGTATATATTAAATGTACCCCTGAATCATGCACAAAAGAGTGGCTATTAGGGCAGAAGCAGTGGCCCAATAGTTAAGAGCACTTACTGCTCTAACACATAGTCTTAGCATTCATACCACGTGGCTCACAACTTCCTGTGACTCTGGCTGCAGGAATCGAAGGATCCCTACATGCCCTTACACACATCCAAGACACAGAGAGCACACACATGTGCACG
Organism: Mus minutoides; assembly: GCA_902729485.2. NCBI lineage: Eukaryota > Metazoa > Chordata > Mammalia > Rodentia > Muridae > Mus > Mus minutoides. The sequence continues at coordinate 5,345 of CACVCL010034411.1, forward strand.
CATCACGGGGTCATCACCCATTCCTTCCACTCATAGCTCTTCTGTGGGCATCAGGCAGTGAAATGCCCACAAAACACTTAGAGCAAATCTGGAGGCAAGGTGGAATTGATGCTCATACATGTCCCAATAAAGTAAATATAGAAAATGATGTTACTTCTACCCCTCTGGGACTGGACAAGATTTTGCTATGTCTACAGTGGGCTTCTGAGGGAAAAAACAAACCATTTTTGAATTACATAGTTACTTTAGGAAAAAAAGAACACTGACTAAGAAAAACTGAATTTAAATTTGCATATAATTTTAAAATCAATTTCTTTTTGAAGTGACAAGAATTGAGCCCATTTGTCACTGTGGACAGAAGTCTTGCACAATTTGCTGAGAGAGTGTCAATATAATCACAATTTCAGGAAGTTTTTACAAGGAAATGGAACAGATTGTGCCCAAGGGTCATTTTAGCCTCTGGACCTTCGGATGGTGGCTTTGAAGAGGATAAAACTCTGTGGTTATTCTGATCTCTAGCCCCTCCTATCTTACTGCCACTTGTTGATTGCTGTTGGCATGCTGAGGCTCCTGGGAGCCAGTGCTGGCAAGCCCAGACACAGGCCACCGAGGCCCTGTGCTGTGTAAGCTTGGCCCAGAACGAACAGGAATGAAACAAATGTTGCCTAACACGAGCCTTCCACAGAAGCATAAGGCTAAATCCTCGTGGCTTGAAAGAGCCTTTTTGAAAGGAGACATTTGGGACATGTCTGAGCTGTCACTACATGATACTCAGATGAGAGGAGCGGGGGTGACTTGAGGCTCCTCACTTCAGAGAGGACACTGGCAGAAGCATTCACAGAGGGGATCTTGCCTTGTGATCTTGGAGGCCTGTGGCTGAACTAGCTTCCTCTACCCCGACCTGAGCTCAGTTCCACTGAGCTGAGTGACTGTGAGCTTCCTCAGAGGATGAAGGAAGAGCCCTGGCTGGTTTTGAAAAATCCCAATTAACTCTGCTCTCCCTCCTCTGAGTAATTTTATGCTTTGTATGATTGTTTCCCAGCAGTGGGTTCAGAGAGAAACTGCATGTTCTCGCCAAGCCTAATGATTGCTTTGTAAATATTTATAAATCCAATGCTATCTTTCCTCTCCCCATACTCCATCTGCCTATATCTTCTCACAAGGCCCTGTCTCGGCAACGTTCCGTAGGGCTGGGAAGGTATTTGGTGGTAGCTGATGTATTTCTGGTTTTGCCCACCTATAGTTTGGGAATCTTTATTAGGCAGCCTCATTCAGAAACATCCCAAGGCTGCCTCAACCTGCAGAGCGCACAGGAGCAGAGACACAGCATCTTTATAGAGCCTACGGAGTTTTCAAGAGAGAGCAACTCTTTAGTAAATTCGATTATCAATTGAGGTCAGTTCACCCTGAGTGCAGTGATGTAATATATACTATAAATGGTTTTTCATTATGTGAGAGAGAGAGAGAGAGAGAGAGAGAGAGAGAGTGCATGTGTGTAATAAACAAGGAAGAGAAAGGGTAAGATGAAATCTCAAAGTAATTTTGATTTGCATTTCCCAGCTGATGAAGTGTGCTGAGTATGTTTTTAAGCATTTCTCAGATATTTGAGTTTTCTCTTTTGAGAATTTGTTGTCTATATCTATACTGTATTTTTAATTGGGTTATTTGTTTCTTGATATCTAGGGTTTTTTTTTTTTTAGTTCTTTCTGTATTTTTGGATATTAGCTCTCCATCAGACATGTAGTTGGTAAAAATCTTTTCCCATTCTGTAGCTCGCTGCTTCACCCCAGTGACAGTGTCCTTTGCCATACAGAAGCTTTTCAGTTTCATGAGGTCCCATTTATTAATTGTTGGTATTATCACCTGTGCTAATTCTGTGTCTGTTCAGAGAAATCTTTTCCTGTGCCAATCGGTTCAAGGCTACTCTTCACTTTCTCTTCTGTCAGGTGCAATGTATCTGGCATTATGTTGAGGTCCAGTTTTGCACAGGGTGGTAAGTCTGGATCTATTCCTATCATTTGTCTAGTTTTATGCGTGTGGGTGTCTCTCCTGCCTGTGGGGCATGCATTCCATGTTCATGCATGCCCGGTGACTGCAGAAGCCAGAGGAGAGCATCAAATCCACTGAAACTCAAGCTACCAATGGTTATAAGTCACCTTGTGGTCATTGAAAGTTGAACCCAGGTCTTCTGGAAGAGTAGCCAGTGTTCTTAACCAGAAAGCCATCTTTCTGGCCCCTCTTTGCTTTAAATATTAAAACGTGTTCAAATTTAATGTAAATAATTCCCCCAAATGCAACAGAGGGTAATTTATCAATTGGGATGGGATTGGGGGTGGGGGGGTGAGGGGTGGGTTGGGGCTGAGGCTGAGGGTTGGGTTGGGGCTTGGGCTGGGGGTGGGGTGGGGCTGGGGCTGGGGCTGGGGGTTGGGGTGGGGGTGTGTGAAGCTGCCTCAGTGATGCTGAGGAGCATGATCAAGTAGGCATCTGTTGCCTAAGTGAGGAAAAAGTCCAATCTGACTCTTTGATTGGGTGGAAATGTACTTTGCCATATTCTGGAAGAGCCCTGCTGTCACAGACTGTAGAGGTGTGGGAATTGCCCTGTAGTCAGCCTGTTGCTTGGCATAGGCGGAAGAAGGCCCTGGAGCCAATCCAGCCAATCCTTTGTCTCAAAGAACACAGATTTCAAAATTTGATTCATTTCAGTCCCAGATTCCTGTTCCGGTGGTTCTCCCCAGAGGCAAGGTGGCACTTCATTTGCGGATGTCGGTGGGTTTGTGGATTATGGATTGTGGACTGGCAGCTTGCAGGCAGTTGGCTTTCTGCACATCTGGAACATACCATACCAGGTAGTACCTTTCTCCTTATCATAAACAAACAGGAAACTCAAAGTCCCCAAGGCACAATTGCGCTTCGGGTTAGCACTTGGGTGTATCTGCACACCAACCTTAGAAACCCAGGGCTCCACCTAGAAAGACAGCTTAGATAACCCTAGTATGAAAGCTTATCTTTCTGTCTCTGAAATATTATTCTAAGGGCTAATTTTTGCCTGAGTCGCCACTGAAGGGATCGTCAGAGAATAGAATGCTGCCCAGAGAGGACAACACAGGATCTGTACAGAGTCAAGCAAACCTCGGGGTGCCTGTGTATCTTTATGGAAACAGAAGACAGCACAGCGATAGAGCAACTCCTTATCATGGGTGCCCTATCTGTAGATTCCGATCTCCTCCAGCTCACCCTGGCTGCGGCACTCCTGAACTTGGACTGGTCACTTAGCCTTTCTCCATCCCAGTGCCCTCAGCCCTCGCCGAGCTATGTATAACATCTCGACCCTCCCGAGCTGCCCCAGATCAGTTGGTCTAAGCTAAGTGCTTCCCCAGTGTAGATAAGGGAATGTGTGACTGGTGCTTTGTGGGATTCCAGTCACGGGGTAAGCCCCAGTTGGCCATATTAGCTCTTACCACTGACACTAGTCTCTTAAAGGACATAAAAATCATGAGCCCTTGGACCTTAGCGGTTCTCAGAAAGCATCCTGAACAAGCCAATCCGCTTTCCCCATCAGTATGAGCTTGATGGTGACCCGAATGCCATGACGGAAGCTTCAGATTCACTCGGGGGCTGGGGAAGCAAGTGCCACTCAAGGTGGTGGTTCCTCTGAAGGATCCATCAGTTGCAAGACGTACCTCTTTCCTATGACGTTGTCTCATTGCAACCCATGATGATCAGCATCCATCTCTAGTCATTCACGTTTAGATCCTTCCTCCCAAATGGAAGGCTGCGCCATTAGAACATTTCCAGCCCAGTTATCCTATTTAGAATGTGGCGCTTTCTGAAAACCACGACCTGGGGCACATACTTCCAAGCACCGTGGTTGGGAAGCCTCTCACAACCATGAAGGCATGGCAGTCTTTCCGGGAATAGGATCGAGTTATTCCTTCCGGGTTTTAGTTGTTTGCCACGGCTGTTTCCCGCTTCCCCTCTCTGGTCTCTGTCTTGCTGTAAATCCATGATCTAGGATTTAATAAATCTGTGAAGTAAGTCTAGGAAGTTGAAGTATGAATTTTAATATCTGTTCAACTTATATCTGGAGGTGTGCATTATAATTTCAAAATAGTAAGAGGTTTTGATTTCCGTTTCTAAAAAATATAAAAAAGCAAAATGAAAGCAAAGATTTCTTCCAATTTAATAAAATTAATAGGTTGCCCATTTGGTCTGAGAATTTAAGCTGGTGAATTGCAAGTCAACAAAGCTTGGCTGACTTTATATATTTCAAGTACTGGAGGATTTGAAAATGTGACTGTCAGACTTTCCATATAAATGCAGAACCACCAGATTGTTGAATAAAGGCTCAATCTATTAATCTTGTAAGTTCATTAATTTTCAGCCTTTTGTCAATATTTAGCGTGTTTCATTCTCTTTGATTTCCTAGAGCATTATAAAGAAAATGTCACTGTTACACCACAAACACTTCAGTGCTCATTTCCAAGTAATAGGAGCTTTAGAAAAAGCCACTGTGTGCCAGAGAGACCACTCAGCAGTTAGAGCACCCACTGTTCCTCCAAAGGATCCAACTTTGGTCCCCAGCATCCTCGCAGGAGACTTACAACCATCAGTTACTCCATCTCTGGAGGATTCTGCACCTTTGGCCTCTGGAGAGGATCCCATGTTTCTGGCCTCTGCAGATACTTGAACACATGCATATCCTCACGCAGACACACTTTGCCTACACATGATTAAAATAATAAAAACAAATACTTTAAAAAATGCTACTAGATTCAGTAACTAAAGATTCAGTAACTTCAGTTGTAGCCCTTGAATCTTGGAATTTGAATCCAATTAGTGTCTCATTAGGTATATTTTCAGCAATACTAGTTTCGATGGGGATCATTGCCATTAGACTGAGGTATCTTATGTCCAAATTACTTGGGGGAACATCTGGCGTTAACAATGTTAATCACCTATAATGCTTAATATTTTAACATGTAAGTTCCATATGAATAACAAAGAGGAAAGGGGTATGTACAGAAGTTTTGAAGTCTAAAAATAGCACACTGCTTCCCTCCATAGACATTGTGACCATCACATGTCACAAAATCCATGAAAATAGGGGGGAGGTTGTTGGATCTAGACTGCAAGCTTTTTTCCTGGGCCCTGGATAACTGAAAATGATGCTGGCCAACAACAGATTATTATGATGTCAGACAGTGAAGGGGCTGATGGGAGGAAAAAGGTCAATAGACCAATTAGGAGAACAAGACAGACTCTGTTGTAATGGCCTAAGAGTCACACATGATGCACTGTTCCATGAGGTGTAGAGGCTGTAAGAGCAACACATGGCTGAGGAAGGCATGTTCTTGTGTCCCTAGGGAGGTCTTCCTTCCAGTAGCCATAGGGCAAGGATGGTGCTTGCACAGGGCCTAGAAAGGTTGGGTAGTCAAGAGGAAGGTATCTCAAATAGCATTAAATATCACGATAGCACATGTAGACCTGACTAGCATATGCAGGGAACAAGGAGGGGCCTTGTGAAGCTAAGGAGAGCTCTGATAAGAAGTCTTGGGTTGGGTATGAAATGTCCTCATACACTCATGTGTTTGAATGATGGGTCTCCCAGATGATGGAACTTTTAGTAGGTGAAACCTCTTACTGAAGGAAACGGGTCAGAAGTGAACTTGAAAGAAGCCTCTCTTTCTGTCCACTCTACTATTTCCCCCTGGCTGTGGGAAGACAAGGAATCTTCGTGGCTAAAAATTTCTACCACCATACTTTTCCTGTGTCCATAGAGTGCACCCTCAAGCAGTAGACCCAAGAAAGTATCCCAGAGCCAGGGTTGTGTCTCTTATAATACCTTCCTGAACAAATGCTTTCATTGTAGACATCTCGAGGCAACAGATGTCTTCACTGAATTCCATTGAACAGAGTGAGCAAGCCATGAATTCATGTGACTCAGAATAAACTCTTATATCAGCATATCAGTGGTGAAAGACCCAACGTGGTAGTCTGCACAGAAGAGAGAGGAAAATGTCAGAGACCCTGTGATGTTGTGGTTCAAAGCAGAGGTTCAAAGGTTACCCAAGCAGAGAGATCCTTCCCAGGGTACGGGCTGTAGAGCTCAGAGGAGAGGATGAAGCTGGTAAGAAAAGCCACTGGGCAGAACAGGAGCCAAAGTGACAGGAGCCAAATGTCAAAGTGGAGCAAGTCCTTCACTGAGTAAGAAGGGGCATCCTATATTGATTTCATATTTTAAGTTGTCTACATGTGTTTGTGTATGTGTGCATGAACATATGAGTGCGGGTGTCTCCAGATACCAGAAGAGGGTGTTGGATTCACAGGATATGGAATTATAGGTGGCTATGTGCTGCCTAATGGGATAGTGGGAGCTAAGCACAGGTAGATATTCTTAAGGGCTGAGCCATCCCTCAAACCCAGGAAGTCTTATTTTAAAGGAGGATTTGGAATTGCCATTGACAATAATATATTCTATACAGCACTTTGTTACCCAGAGTGTAGGTCATGGGCTGGTGTGAATCCAGAGGTTAATGTTAATTATTGTTTCTTTTTACAAACATATTAGCTTAGAAGACACCAAGGAAACAATAGTGTTTTTTCCACAGATGGCTTGGGAAATAAAATTTAGATTACTCTTGATGATTCTTTTAGTAACATATTATCTTTTACAGGAGGACCCTGCATCCAAACAAGTGACTATTTCCTTCTTAGGGACCCATATGGCTTTCAATGATAGGATTACATTTTGGAAGATCATGTACCTAATTGTCATAAGCTGCAGCCAGCACTGGGAGATGCTCACACTTGGAGAAACTCAGAGAAGTGGGAAGGACTAAAGAGATTCCTTTGTGCACACCAAGTAGAACGGCAAGAAGAACAGAATGTGGTCAAACTGTTTCCTTACACTATCTCATGCTTAATTTCCACCCTTCCCTTGGTGTGTGTTTTAGGTGATGCATATACGTTTGTGTGTGCACACCTGTGTGCATGCATGTGCCTGTGCTGGTGGAGGCCAGAGATCTACATCAGATGTCCTCCTCCATTGTTCTCTGTGCTATTTTATGAGATGAGCTATTACTGAAGTGAGAACTAGCTTGTCTGGCCAGTGAGCTGCAGGGATCATGTCTTTGCCTCGCAGAACACACAACTTGCCTGTGTCTCTACACGGGTGCTGAGGATCCAAACTTAGGTCCGCACGCTTGTGTGGGAAGCACTTTTATCCACCCAGCCTCTTCCATTTCTCCGTTCTGTACTGACCACATACATTTGACAGTTTAACAACTGCGTATGAGTTCATCTCCCACATGTATAATCACATTTGAATTTTCCCTTTGGATGCATTCACCGTGACTGTGACTGAGATAGACCTAGTCAGCAGTTGCATCATGATTCTATTTGACAGAGACACAGACACAAGGAAGGACTGGAGACCTGTTCCCTCCACAAAGTTTCATACTCCCATCTTCCAGGGATTGTCTGGACGTTGGGCTTTGCAGAGACATTCCAAATGGTTTATTAAAAGGTTAAAGAAAGTAGTGTGTGCAAAAAAAGAGAAAAAATCCAGCATTGAATTTAACAGGATGTAGCACTTAGTAAATACTAGTCTCTTTTCCTTATGATGTGCAAGGCCTGGAGCAAATGATGGCCTTGGACAAGTTGTGACTTGTCCTCCTTAAAGCCACATAATTTAGAATTTTAGAGTTGAGATTGCACAAATTATTTAAATCGGCCTTTCCCAAAGTGTCTTTCAACCTGTGTTAATTAGGTCACAATCTCTGCCGAGAACGGTTTGACCTCCTCCAACTGTTTAAACTCTCTGATTCCCCCAGAGTCTTTGCATTTAATAAAAAAATTAAAGGCTGATACAATTTACTCAGTGGAGATGCTGTGAGCTTTAGCAATGAGGTACATAATGCATAAAGGACAGCTGATAGCTGATGTTGTTGGGTTGTGTCAACGTAATTTTGCATTGACTTGATCTCACATAGAGCAGACAGATCAATCAATATTGAGAGAGAGAGAGAGAGAGAGAGAGAGAGAGAGAGAGAGAGAGAGAGAGAGAGAGAACACTTTTATGTATGGACCAGATGTTACTATAACTACCTGTTTTTTGAATTCAAAAGACAGGCACTGAAGTCCAATGCCAACAGTCCAATGCCAATAGTACATGTGATCACATATACAGAGTGTCTATATGGCATATTCTTCCTGAATTTCCCTTGTATGGTGGGATATTCCAGGTCTGCAGAAATGATTTATTAGATTCCAGCAGCATGCCCTGTTGGAGCCAAGCATGCTGGAAGAAGATTAAGAAGGGAGACAGGCACATCTGACAGTATAATTACACTTACAACTCTTAATGGTATTGTGCATGTATCAAAGATGTTGCATCCAAATCTAAAGAGATAAATATTTTAAATTTAGAAAATGGAAACACTTTTCTGTTGGAGGCAAAGAAAACAAAAAGAGAATTTAATAACATGTCATTCAAAAATCTTTTTAAGTAATTATGTTATTTCAGATCTCTAAGATAAATTGGCCACACCACAGACCGGGGCATGGACTATAATTTAATAAACACATGTCCCACAAGAATGATGAAGAATATAGCCAGAGGCTAAAACTAGATGCATACATGATCTAAGGGTGTAACTTTGTTTATAAAACAAATAAGTGTCTAAACTTGGACTCTATTGACTTACTGAAATCAAAGTTTTGCAGGAGCTGTTGGATTTTGACAGGGGCACCTTCTCCAGCCCATCTTAAATGGGTTCATTTGCACAGAGCACCCCAGTGTGGTCAGGCAGGGAGAACTATGCATATGTTATTAGGAATTGTTTTTTTTTTCCCTATTCAATTCTCTTTGATTCACTTCCCAAACTTCTCTAGCACCCTCAACATTTCTCCAGCTCCCTCACTCCCATCAACTAAATTCTAGAACACAGACCTTGGGAGTTTGCAAACTGTATGCCAGGGGTACTCTGTACTCACCTCTCAGCTCTGAGCAAGAAGGCCCTATAGTATGATATAGTATGACACCAAGATCCAGGGAGCCAAGTGATGGGAAAACAGGGCCCAGACTCATGTCCCTGCATGATCAGAAGGTCTTGGGTGAATCTCATTGTTTAACCTCAAGATTTTCATCCTGACAGAGGGGGGTGGAGCAATGACATTTGGGATCTCAGTTACACCACTGTGCAATGAAAAGATGCCTTGGCTCAGTCACTGACAGACACAGCAGGTCTCCATCCACAACCACTGCTCGACACAGTACCAGCCAAGAGAAAGCATCCAATAAGTGACACCTATCCATAGACTATCTATCCACTTTTGATTCGTCTTGATAAGAAGGCAATGGATGCTGGTAATTACTCAAAGCTATTCTCTGCAATTGCTTGTCTTATATGTGCTTCTGTGTTAGAAGCCAGGCAAAACAATCTACCTGTAGAGTTACCATGCAGTTGGGAACACGCCACCTTTCAGGTTCATAGGTTGTGGTTGATTCTTGCTAAGAGCTGAGGGGTAGGAATGTTTTTTATACTGTTCCCATTCCCAGATTCAAAGGATGGATGTCTCGAAGTATTATTTTAGATTAAATTCTGAAATCACATTGGGGTAAATGGGAGGCTTTCTGAAATAATAAGTCTAGGCTCTGGGTTCAATTCTTAACCATTGGCATTCACACCTGTGTGTTGTAGGCATGTTAGCTACCCTCATTATCCTCAACTTTTATATAATACTGGTTAGAAGAGCACACATCTTGCAGTGAAGAATTGAGAAATACTTGATTTTTTTTTTTTGGCTTAGGGTAAATAATCAACATTATTATTTATTACAGTAAATAATCCACATTTTGAAGCTGTGATTTCTAATTATTAATATTTCCACTGGACAGGAGATGTGTGTAAGCACCAAGCTCCAGTTGAGTACATACCAATGGTCTGAAACGAACACATTAGTGTCAAAGAATGGATGCCAGAGATATACTGGGTGTGAAACAGACATGCACAAAGCAAACAAAGAAGAAGGAACACAATAGGGTACATACGAGTGTTTCCTAGCCAGGTTCACAAATCCCTGTGCTTCTCAAGTATCTGCAGAGGCCAGAAGAAGGTGTCAGGTCCCCTAGAGATGGAGACAGAGTTGTGAATAGTCCAACACAGGTACTGAGGACCGAACTGGGGTCTCTGCAAAATTCAGGCTCTTAAGGTCAGAGCCACCTCTCACACCTTCATCGGTCATGCCTGTTGTTTGTTTGTTTGTTTGTTTGTTTTTGTTTTTCGAGACAGGGTTTCTCTGTATAGTCCTGGCTGTCCTGGAACTCACTTTGTAGCCCAGGCTGGCCTCTAACTCAGAAATCTACCTGCCTCTGCCTCCCGAGTGCTGGGATTAAAGGCATGCACCACCACATCCGATAACCTTCATAATGGATCCCTCCCTACACTATGCTCAGGGGCATTTTCCTGATGAGTCATTGAAAGCCCAAAAAGCTTAGGAAAGTTGCCCAAGTTCAACCTCCAGGAAGTGTGCAACTGGGATTGAACCGGCGTTTGATCTGCTTTGGAACCTCTGTTTTCTTTGGAGGTTTTGTTTGTTTGTTTTCAAGTTGCCTCCCTCCCCAAGGAGGGAGAATTCGAGGAATGTCCCAGATTTATAATTATAATCTCTCTCTCTCTCTCTCTCTCTCTCTCTCTCTCTCTCTCTCTCTCTCTCTCTCCTTCTTCTTCTCTCCCTCCAGCTCTCTCCTTCTCTCTCTCCCTTTTCTCTATTCCTTTCTGTCTCTCCTCCCTATCCCTCTATCTCCTTCCTCTTTCCTTATCCCCCTCTCTCAAACATTTACCAACATTTTAAGCCCTGATATACTCCCCACATGAAACCTTAGAATGTGTGTATAACACCCACAAGGCCCTATATATTACATTTGTCTTTTTAAAAGACTTTACCCTCCCACATATTAAACAAAATTCTCATAACTGCTAGAAACTGGCCAGTGTTACATTTTCTTTCAAAGGTAATTATTTTGAGGTTGATATTAATTCAAGACATACCATTTTGCAGACCAGCACGCCAATGTTACTCAGAGCATCTAGAAATAATAAAAGAACATAGGGTTAGTCATTTCTCTCCCAAGGACTTTCTTATTTATCTCCTTCAAAGCTAAACCCTCACAAAACCCAACTATTGTTGAAGTGTTGGAGAGATTTTTCTATTTTCTTTTTTTGTCAGAATGATTACTCTTGACAGAAAATGAGTCTTTTAAGAATGAGGCTATAAAAATAGTAAAAAAGGAAGGAAAAAAGTTATCAGAAAATCTTACTGAAAAAAAAAAACCCTCTAAAAAGATCAGAGAGGAGCTTTCTGGGATGGCTTAAGCAGTGTTTTATTATGAGTTTGACATCTGACCCTACTGTCCTCCTTAGCCAAAAATGCTCGGCGTTTTATTGTATTAATTTCAAATTTATATGTGCATAAAGAAATAACCTACTTTCTCGGGAACATGTTCTATTATGGATTATAAATAACACAGGAAATCAGTTATTTTGGAACACATCTTTGTTCCCTCACGTCAGTTCTGGTTTTGAGTATCAAGCCAGAAGACGAACCCTTAAGACAACACAAGAACTTTTTATTTTTTCTCTTAATAAAACCACTCTTCCTTTTCTTTATCACACCTTCATTAAACATTTTATGAATGCACTAAAAAATATCGAAGCCAACTTTAAAACATTCTCCTTTCGCAGCAGAGTTATATGCCCCTCCATTCTCCTCACTCTGCGTGCTGTGAAGCATTCCAGCTAGACTGTGAATGTGGTCTTTATGGACCCCTGAAGGTCTCAGCGTGGCCTCCAGTGAGAAATGCAGTGAAAAGGAATAGGAACATAAAAGCCGGTGAAATATTACTATAGCATTCCCTGTGAAACCATACCAAGACTTTAAAAGAACATGCAAGTCATTAATGTACACATTTCTTTATCCCATCTAACAGATGCTCAATGACGTGCTGGATACTGTAGTGTGACCAATGTGAAGTCACCCCAAAAGCTGCAGCCCTAGTAGGAGGCGATGGTTGTATAACCAAACCGTACTCTGTTTGAAGGGGACGCTGGCCATAGAGAAAAACAAACATGGAATGGGTGGGGTTGGCCAAGAAGATCTCCCAGCGAAAGTGGTTTGAGGGAAGCCTAGACATGAGCAGGAGAAAACATGATCCTCGAAGGAAGATTTCCCTAAAGGGGGAGCCAAAACATACCAATGTCCAGGAGTTAAAATGTGGTGAGTGTGTCCAGGACTCAACACAGGCTTCTGTTTTAACAGGACCTGTCAGGTTGTGCAAGTTTGGATGAAAGGGAAAAAAAAGATGCATGAATTAATTGGTAAGACATCACCAAGTGCTACTACTCACCAAACAGGCTGGTGTGGAGAGAAAGGGGCTTGGTGGGGAGATGCAAAAAGAAAATATCTCTAGCATCACCAAATTATGCTATTTTGTCTCTTCATGAAAAAGACCCAGGGGAGGCAGATATTGTTCAATGTGTTTCTAACACGGCTGTCATCTACTCTTTCTTAAAATTCAACCTGTTAAAAGCCCTTAGGAATAGCCCTTTGGATTTCTATGTGAAATTTGATAATTTATTCTCTCCCTCCCTCCCTCCCTCCCTCCCTCCCTCCTTTCTAGACTTCTGACTATGATAATCAGGCATGAACAAATCAGGACCAATATAAATGGCACCTATCATATGATATTTTTAGTTGACAAATCTGCTATTTATTTAGGTCTCCTACACCAGCTCATGTGTTGAAGTCTTGATGCAGAGTTCTTAACATTTTTAATAGGTTTCTCTCCTCCTTTCTTCTGACTGATCAGAATGTGCTTGATTTCTTCACGTTGACCTTATATTTGATGACTGTGAAACCAGCGATTTATCTGACGATCCTGTGGGAGTTCATGTGTGGCCAAATGGGTCTTCAGTAAAGAATTACTACTTATGCCTTCTTTTGCAGAGGGACAGGAGGATGCGTCCCTACAGTGGCGAGCAGAGGCAGCAATGGCTGCCTTATTTGCTCACTAATCTCAGGGGGAAATCTCTCAAGACCTCATTGCTCAACATAAAATTTGCTGCAAGTTGCTTTTAGACACTGCTAGCGGATTATGTCTTTTCTAAGATACTGCAAGCATTTGTCATAATGGCTGTTGATGTTCTTTTCAGTTACTCTATCTGCATTTATTAAGTTAATAATAATTTTATTCTGTTAAAATGGTGAATTACACTCATTAATTTTCAAATATTGAATGAATATTATATTCCGGGAAAGATTCCAACTTGTTCCTAATTCACTGACTAAAATTTTTTAAGATGCTTCCATCTACATTCCTCAGCATGTGATCTTTCTTCTTACAATGTCTTTATTCACTTCTGTATTCCAGGGACGTGAGCCTTGGGAAATGGGTTTATATTTTCTATTCCTGGAAGGCTTTTGGTAAGGTTTGTCTTATTTCTGCTTTAAATGGTTGGGAGATGTCACCAGGGGAACCTTTTGCACACACATTTTTGTGCAGGGAACTCTGGTTTCAGGGATATTTGTGCAGATGCACCATGCCCCTGCCTCTTACTTTCTCCTCCGCTTTTGCCTTTTCAGATTTTTCAAGGAATTTGTGCATTTCATCTGAATCGACAAATTTATCTTATCTTTCTAAATTCTGTGGGACTTATGGTCATAAATCCCTGTGCAATATGTGGTGCTCTTCTGTTGCAGATCATCCTTATGTTTAGGGAGATGTTTTTGTTCCTGAGTTTTGGGGGGTTCGTTTTGTTTTGTTTTTAGCTGTTTTCTAAGTTAGAGTTTTATTGCTGTGAGCAGGCACTAATGACCAAGGCAACTCTTATAAAGGACAACATTTATTTGGGGCTGGCTTACAGGTTCAGAGGTTCAGTCCATTACTATCAAGGTGGGAGAATGGCAGCATCCAGGCAGGCATGGCGCAGAAGAAGCTGAGAGTTCTACATCTTCATCTGAAACCTGCTAGGAGAAGACTGGCTCCCACATGGTTAGGAGGAGGGTCTCATTACCCACACCCACAGTGATATACTTCCTCCAACAAGGCCACAACTATTCCAACCTTACCGCCAAATAGTGCCACTCCCTGGGCCAAGCATATTCAAACTCCACATTCCACTCCCTGACCCCCATAGGCTTGTTCAAACATATGAGTCTGTGGGGACCATATATAAACTAGCATCATGCAAAATACACTTAGTCCAACTTCCAAAGTCCCCATAGTCTATAGGAGTCTCAAAAATCCTAAAAGTCTAAAGTTCAAAATGTCACTGAGATTCATCCAATTACTTAACTGTAATTCCTAAAGCAAGACAGGAAACCAGCTGGTCAAACTCCAAACTCTTCATCTCCATGCTTGATGTCAAAGTGATCATCAGATCTCTGACTTCCATTTCATCTTTGTTGATGCAACAAACTTCTTTCTCCTGGGATGGTTCCTCAGCAGATAACCCATGGCTCTGGCATCTAGAACATCCTGGGGTCTCCAAGGCATCTTCAATGTTAAACATCTTGTTCCGATGTCTGAGATTCACACACAATTGTCTGGGTTCCTCCAAAGGGCTTGGGGTTACTTCAGCTCTGTCCTCTGTAGCACTCTAGGCTCTTCTGGTTAACTCCACTCCATTGTTGCTGCTGTTCTTGGTTATCGTTGCATGGTATTGGCATCTCTAATACACCCCAGGCTTCGGCCTCACCCAGGCTTCACCAATAGCCTCTCATGGGCTCTCTTCATGGTGCCAATCCTCAACTTCTTTGCATGACCCCTTCAGTCCTAGGCTGTCAGCTACAACTAAGGCTGCACCTTCACCCACGGCCTTCCCTGGTTTCTCACAGCACCAAGCTTTGGCTGTTCTCCATGACCCTTTCAGGCTTTCAAAACCAGTACTACCTGGGTGACTCTTACACATTACCAAGTACAGCTGCAGCATGAGGTTCAACCTTGGCTAGCTCTGAAATACAGCTTCTTTGTACTCAGAAAACACTTCCCAGATTTTTTCTCAGTGATGCTGGTTTCTCCTTAATCACTGCTTATTTCTTAGCTCTAACTAACCAGCATCAATTGTTCCAGAAGTCCCTTCTATTTTTTGACTCTAAAGCCAAAGCCACATGGCCAAAGTTTCAGAGTTCTGCTGCTTGCGAGAGCTGGATCATGCCCCACTTATTCTATTATATTATCCCCTGCTTTCTGTTTCTCAATTCCTTCACTAAGTCCTAGAACTTGCTCTGCAGATTGACCTTGAACTCAAGAGTTGCCTGTCTCCTGAAATTAAAGTGTGGTTCACCATGCCTAGACTTATGCTTTTCTCTACTTGGAACTTGTTCTGTCTTAGTTGGCCTTGAACTCAGAGATCTGTTTGCCTCTGTCTCCTGGAATAAAAGGAGCATGAGGTTCAACCTTGCCTGGTCCTAAGATTTTCTTGGCTACTATGTCTCAAGCTCAAAATCAAAAGCCTGTGTCTTTCATATCCAGATTGTAGTTCATTCCAGATTAAAAGTCCGAGTTGAAAAAAAAAACAAGGAATAATAATGTCCAATATGATATAACTATTCCTTGTTCAATGGCAAAAACATAAACAATAAGCTTAGCTGGGTGGGATATTGCCCCAAAGGCACCACTGCCTTAGTCTGTTAATCTCCTTGAATATAGGATTCAGCTCCATTTCACTTCCTGTTGCCCCTTTATTACTTAAACCATATGTTTTGTATTTTTCCTTTCTCAGCTTACTCCTTTTCATTAAAATGTTCTTCATAAGACTAAACCAGAGAACCAAGTCCCTGCTGTGCTTGAGATTTCTTTTGTCAGTACAATTAATAGAAATCTTTTTACTTTAGCCCTGGTTAGACTCTTCAGACAAGGACAAAAGCAGCCATATTCTTCACCGAATATCATAAAACAGTCTCTAGGCCACATACTGAAATTCTTCTCTACTGAAACTACTTGGGCCAGGTCTGCACAGTTTAAATCACTCTCAGCAACAAAGCCTTCCATACACCTACTAGGATAGCACACTAAATCTTACTTAAAGCATTTCACTGCTTTCTAAATTCAAAGTCTCCAAATCCACATTCTTTCAAACAAAAGCATGGTCAGGCCCAGACAGCAATACCCCACTCTTGGTACCAAATTTTGTCTTAGTCAGGGTTGTACTTTTATGAAGAGACAACATGACCAAGACAACTCTATAAGCACAACATTTAACTGGGGTTAGCTTACAGGTTCAGAGGTTCAGTTCGTGATCATCAAAGTGGGAGCATGGCAGCATCCAGGCAAGCATGATACATGAGGAGCTGAGAGAGTTCTACATCTTCATCTGGAAGCTGCTAGGAGAGAACTGAATTTCATGTGGTTAGGAAGAGGGTCTCATTGCCTTCCCCTACAGTGACACACTTCCTCCAACAGGGCTACATCTGCTTAGAAGTCCATACCTCCAAGTAGTGCCACTTTCTGGGCCAAGCATACTCAAACCACCACAGCTGTTATATGCATTTCTTCCCTCTTACGTTGTGTCGGTTCCCAGCTATTTCATTTCTTTGGCCTCTCTTGCTCTTCCATTTCTGAAATACTCAGGGATCTGATTAGCATTCTCTCTTCTTTTCTAGTCCCCATATTGTCTGGCTGTATTTTATATGCAAAAAATATAGCTGCAACCAGTAGCTTGCTAACATCATCACAATGTGCCTGGCCCGAACAATGTGTATTTACTTTGGACTTTGATTTGATCTATAGGCTTTAAAGTAATCACACTGATTAATCCCTATGCTTGAGAGTTTTCTGGTCCTATTTTTTTTTAATACTGACTTTAGCATCATTTCTCTATAAGTGAAGAATATAGTCTACAGTCAAACTTTTAAAGTAAAATGTTTAATTTGTTTTTGACTTTACATTTAATAAGAATTTGTATGCAATTCTATAACTATGGTGGAAATACATACATTCTTAGCTTACTAAAACTCCACCCCAGCCAGCTCAGTTCAGGTTAAGGGCAGAGTTACCATAATTTTCTGTGTAGAAGTTACAAGTTTGTTTTTTTTTTTTTTTCTAACATCAGTCCTTTGAAATTTATTAAGGTTTACCTGAGGTCTCAGCATCTTGTTAATTTTGCTAAATTTTCTGTATAATCTTGAAAAGATGTCATCATTTGATTCACTTCTTTATAGGTCCATAAAGTGACCATGTTGTTCAGATATATTTTGTTGTGTTTCTGTATACATAATAGCTATGGGAAGAGTTATGTTGGATATTCAGCTAAGATCTTTGCTTTTCATCTCTTCGATTCTTCTACCTTTTGTTGTTTATTTTGTATCTGTTTGGCTAGGTACACACTCTTACTGATATTCTTCTACTTAATAGTAGGTACTGTAGAGATCCCTGTGTGTCTCCATCCATAGGTTTTGCCCTTCAGTTTGCTTCTGCTCGTATTGATACACTTGCACAGATTCTGTCTTAGTGCATTCAGTAATGTGTGTCAATTTTCCTATAGCCTTTTAAATAAAGCACATGTAGTTACGATGTCTGTCTGGTAATGTTTAAGAAGTAGGGCCTTGGGTACTTTCTCTAGCTCCTTCCTTGGGAACCCTGTGTTCCATCTAATACCTGACTGTGAGCTGAAGGGGTCTTCAACCCTATAGGTGGAAGAATAACATGAACTAACTAGTACCCCTGAGCTCATGTCTCTAGCTGCATATATAGAAGAGGATGGCCTAGTTGGCCATCATTGGGAAGAGAGGCCCCTTGGTCATGCAGACTTTATATGCCCCAGTACAGGGGAACGCCAGGGCCAAGATGTGGGAGCGGGTGGATAGGGGAGCAGGGCTGGGAGGGGGGAAGGTATAGGGAACTTTCTGGATAACACTTGAAATGTAAATGAAGAAATTATCTAATAAATGTTGGAAAAAAAAGAAGTGGGGCCTTTACTGTATTTACATCTAGTATAACAATTGCTGTCTGTTATCTTTTTTTTTTTTTTCTGTTTGTCCTTCCTGATTCACTGTCCTCCTTCTTTCCAGCTGGTTTCCTCGCATTGTTTTGTTTTGTTCTGTTTTGTTTTGTTTTTATTGTTTTGTTTTTCATGGTAGGCATCCACAATCCCTCCAGTCCTCAAGAAGAGCCCTTTTTATCTAAACATGTCCCCTCCCTTCACTGACACTAAGCTCTGGACTTTCTGGTAATATCTTTCTTTTATTACTCTGTATTTCTGCCTGTTGCTCTATTCCAAACAATCTCCTTCTTGATTAAGAGTTGGCACACACCAAAGTCATCAGAGTGAGTCAAATCCTGATTTCACAATTCACTAGCTGCGTCTCTATGGTCAAGTTGCCTAACCTCTGCCTCACTCTCTCTCCATCTAAAATATGAAAGTTATGTGACTTGGGTGATTATGAGCGCCGGACAAGGTCAAGTCTATACAAATATCTGACATTATCCAGGTATAAGATTTGCATTTGGAGAGTGTTAACTGTTATCATTCTTAGTGAGCTCTGCAGGAGAGGTGCAGTGGTGGTATGAGGAATTCAAAAATACAGTATCTATCTTTAACAGGATAACATCCATTGTCTGCTAGAATTATTTCTATTAACCGTATTAACGTGTCTAGATAACTCTTAAATGGAATACGTCAAAACTGAAGCCTTCGCTTTTCTGACACAGAGTCAGTCACTCCTGGAGTTTTTGGTGGAACCTCTGTACGTTCAGCTCTCTAAGACAACAAACGGGGTGGTTTCAGAAGCCCCTCCCCTCTCTACCCACCCTCCATCTCTCACTGTCACTAACAGATTATTTTTCTCTGATAGTTACGCTTCCTCCTTCTCATTCTTCCTCGGGCATGTTTGCTATAACACTGGCCTTTCCCACACCAAGTCCAGAGTCTGCACTTACTAAATGTTGTCCTTCAAGTTTTTGTCCCTTCTCCTGTTGAACCTACAGCATGGGGATTTTACTATCGTTCGGCCAGTCATCCCCTCGCCTTGCTTTATGAAAGCTCTCTCTAATACTGTTGGCTCCTGAATCCTTTCTGCTGAGAGTGGGAGCCCACCTTAGTCCCATGCACCGTGCCTCTTTCCTCTCATGCTAACACGACTCCTTCTCACTAATGAGAAGGGGGTTTGGGGTTGGTGACAAAACCCAGCTCTGAGAACACCGGGCAAGCACCTAACCACAAGAGATGCTTGTCTTGGTTCTAGGGCTAGGAAGAGCTGCAAAGCAAACTTGGAATGTCCTGTGGTAGCCAAATGTAAGATGACAAATAAAGGTCAGATGGTTAAAACTGCAAGGCTCCCATCCAGAAGAGCCAAAACAGCCAACCCAATCAATTTAGAAACAATAAGAACTGTTGTGGGTTTAATCCATGCAACAAATATCCGTGAAAATTGCTTGTGTACATAATCAAATAAATTAATTTGGGAGAAGAGACAGCTCTTTCTCACATTTGTGTTTCGATTATTAAATGTAGGAAGAGAGAGAGCCACGAGGAATTAATGCTTCTATGGAGCAGGTGGCAAGCACCGAGAGAGACTTTTCTGAGGAGAAAGCTGGCAGAGTCTGGTCAGAATGCTCACCAACAGCAGGAGTCCCAAGCTAGGATAGACTGGGACTCACATCATTTCTTTCTCTTTCTTTCTTTCTTTCTTTCTGGTAAATTGGCAGAAAGAAAGAAAGAAAGAAAGAGAAAGGAAGCAAAAGCAAAAAGAATGTGTTTTAGTGTTAAAATATGTAAATTGGTGCATATTCCATAAATTAACAGTTAATTTATCAGTTACTTATTATCTGGTCAACAGTCTTAGGTATCAAAGTCATGAAATATAAGAACCTCAAAGAACTCTCATGGGCTATTAGACACCAAGGAGAAGCCGCAGGAGGGCTCCTTGGGAAGGTCCTGGAGTACACGAATATTGTTGAGAAAACTGAGATTTTAAATTAGATCTAAAGTATGAGTAAAAATAATGAGTGTTAATGTCAATTTCCCATTTAAATATTTTTTCAGATATGTGTCTCAGTGTAGGTACGTATACAAGAATGCAGGTCATTTCAGGGGCAAGTGACACAGGAGCCTTCCAGAGCTTAAGTGACAGGCAGTCGTGGAATGCCTGATGTGGGGGGCTGGGAACCAAACTTCAGCCTTCCTCAAGAGCAACAGTGTTACTGACCTCTGAGCCATATCACCAGCCCCCTCGGTATTTGTTGCTGTTGTTGTAATGTAGTTTCATACTATGGTAATATTAAGGGAAGAAAGCAAAAGCAAATAAAATGAATATCGTTTTTATATCTTGTAAGTCTAAAATTAGTTGACATAAGCAAAAAGAAAAATACTGAAGTCTGACCTCCGGGCCATTTTCCACTTCATTTCTAACATTCTTGCCTAGTCTGCCTCCACTTTCATGCAGTCTCTGGAGATGCTGCTTATGCCCTGGACCACTCCCTGCCCAACCCTACTTACCCTTCGGGGGTTGGAGGTGAGGTGGTATGGAATCAACACAGACTCTAGGAGCAGGTGAGAAACGCTGCATCTGCTGCGTTCCAAGCTCCTTTAATACCCTCCACCTGCGATCCATTGGTTCCAAGAAAGTGTCTCTTCTAAACAGCCGTTCCTGGTCGGCTGACATTGTCTACCTCACAATCCTTGATCTCTCAGGCAGTCCTGACCTAATTGAGGACTTTACAGCTGCATGTTCCCTGGCATTTATGCACAGTTGCGTTGTAGTTCCTTCTTCACGGAGATGCAGGCTGCATGAGGATTTGCACATGCGCTTTGGTGTAAGGTTGACTCAAGTGCCGTTTGTGTGCCGTTGTTCTCTACAGGTTCACCTTTGAGGAGTTGACCCCCAGTGGTGGCAGCGTTTAGGGGAGCCATGGAAAATCAAGGAGGTGGGGGCGTAACCAGAGGTCATAGGTCACTTGTGGGGTACGTCTTATGGCTCTTGCTGACTTCTGGTATGATCTCTTTGCATCTTGTCCTCTGGAGGTATAAGGACCCCCAGCTTTGGGCAGGATCCCTCTTGCCTTCGTGTATGTGGCCACACATTCGCCACCAAGGAACTCTGAGCAAAATACATTTTTCCTCTCTGTCAAAGTGATGAGAAGAATAATGTCTGCTGTTGGCTGTGTTGACAGCTGATGTTCTGGTTAACGTTTCTAATTCATGTCTTTTCTCACCATTAAAGTAGGGCAAAGTTATGTTTTATAAAAGAGGTGGTTCTCGCCGAGCGTGGTGGCAAACGCCTTTAATCCCAGCACTTGGGAGGCAGAGGCAGGCGGATCTCTGAGTTCGAGGCCAGCCTGGTCTACAAAGTGAGTTCCAGGACAGCCAAGGCTACAAAGAGAAACCCTGTCTCGAAAAACCAAAAAAAAAAAAAAAAAAAAAAAAAGAGGTGGTTCTTAACCTGTGGGTTGTGACTTTTTAGGAGTGACCAATCCTTTCACAAGGGTCTAATATTAGATATCCTGCATATCAGATATTTATATTACCATCCATAACAGCAGCAAAATTGTAGCTAAGACGCAGTAACAAAATTAATTTTATGGCTGTGGGTCACCACAACATGAGGAACTATTTTAAGGGGCCAAAGCATTAGGAACGTTATCAATCACTGTGTTAAAGAGTTGTCATATCAAATGAGACAGGACTTCCAATGCTAAGCACAAGGACCCGCACACAGTAGGTGCGCATGCAACACATTTAAGATGTCAGAGCAAATGCAGTTTCCTTTAGAAGCTCTCTGATTGATTGGTAAGATGACCTTGGTCACTCTGGTTCCCTCCAGTATATACCAATTCAATTCACAGCACTTAAGTACATATTTGATATTTAATAAGCTTCTCTTAAGTTTAGATAATTTCCTCAATTAAATATAACACCATCCAGTGCAGAGCCATGCTCTTCTATCTTGAGCTAACTGCCTTATTCAGCATTCAGCACACAGCTCATGATGGATGTTCATGGACTGATTGATTAGAAACTTGGCAACACTGTATTCTTTCAGTTTCCTAATGAGCTGAAGCTTTCATAAGCTGGCTGATAATATTGAACACACTGATAATGTTGCAACCAGCGAGAAGGGGCAAAAATATTCAAATACAGGACTGGAGAGATGGCTCAGCTGTTAAGACTGTGTACTGCTCTTGCAGAGGACTGGGGTGGGCTTCCCAGGACCAATATAGGGTGGTTTACAACTGCCTTTTACCCCAACTCTTCCTGGGGCTCTGATACCCCAACTCCTTCATGGTGCACATGGGGGTACTCATATGTGCACACAGAGAGACAAATATAAATAAAAATCCAAACTTTATATGTGTGTGTATATATATACATATAATTCTTCATACACACACATATATGTATACACACACACACACACACACACACACACACACACACATATATATGAAGATACGCTGGAATTACAATAATGTGGACACTATCAATCCCAAGTCTCACATTTTGTCTTTGTCACCTGTCAGGTCAAGTATTAAAGAGCCAATAACAGTTAATTAACTCATCAGAAGCTGTCTTGCTCTGTCTTCTCCATTCCCCATCATATAATACAACAGACCAAGCTTCAGATCTTCCATTTCAATACCAGTGACTTGACTCTTCCAGCCCAGACAGCAGGAAGCACATTTTTTTTTTCATGACTGGTAACACTTATTCCAGCCATCCATAGATTCATTGGTTTATCAATAATATTCACCAGGAAGCCACCAAACACATGTGACTCAAGCAACTCCCTGTGTTCGTCAGGAACAAGAAGAGTCCCTGACTACTGAGCTGACAAACTTGTGGCTAGGACTGATGGCTGCCTCAGGTTGTGGGTAGACATCCAAGTTCTGTGCATTTTCTCTTGAAGCCCCTCTGCTCTCCTTCTGCCTCTTGAGTTGATAGAGAATGTGTCCACCATGTCTCATCCAACCCACCCTCTCCAGAAGATCAGGTTTGAAAAATGGCCTTCTCACTCAAGACTCAACTTCTCCAAAGCAAACTCTATTACTTGATTCAAACATCAGGCATGGCTAGAAAGACCATTACCAATCTCAACAGGAGATTCCTTGGCCGTGCCTTCTGGCTTCCCATGCCGAGTCTAGTTATGAGTGGAGTTTAGCAGGATGTAGGTGTGACTCCAGTCTTGCCTCCTAAACATGGGATGTCTGGACTCTCTTATGTCTTGTAAAGGAGTGTTTTTATTTTTTTGTTATGGTGATGGTATCTGTGTGTGAGTATGGCCATGTGGTCAGAGGATGACCTGGCTCACTTGATTCTTGACGTCTGCTTTCATGTGTGTTCTGGGGATTGAACTCCAATTGTCAGGGTTGGGTAAGAAGCACTTTAATGAGCTCAGCTATCTCTCCTGCCCCAATTACGACATTTTGGGGGGCACTTTATGTCATTCTTTGGGGGGGGCTGGGAGAATTTGCTAGAGACAGGAAAAAGGGAAATAAGAGAAGAAACCTTTGGACCTCAGAGTTTCTGAATGATTCTATACTGTGTTTAGGACCCCACAGAACGAAAAAGGTATGAAGGTTCTATAATGAACCAGGCTGTTCCCTCTCGCTCCTAGCCCCCCCCCCCACTTTTAAATAAATAAATAAATAAATAGATAGATAATAAAGTCGGATTAAAATGAACCTAAGATTTAAGAGGTGAGATGGATTGCTTCTGCTTAGGACCTATGCCACGGGAAAAGCATCAGACATAGTTATCACTGTAAAGGAGAACAAGAACACAGCCCATACTAGTTACCTTTCCAAACCAGCAGAGTGACACACATCGTGGATTGCCACAATGACACTGATGATTGCTTACAAAGTCCCTTGGGTGGTTCTTGTGTGGAATACAGGAAGTCATGCCTGTCAGGAGGCCGGATGTATCATAAGGACTGAATATGGTATTTCTCTTTTCTAGGCCAGTTATGGAAACACTGGGCTCTCAAGAGGCACAACTCAGTCTTTCAGCGCTTTCCTTGAAACAGTATCTCTGACATGGCATTCTTTCTAGCCCATCGCGGCTCTTCTCAATAACCCTGTTGCTTTCCTTTGGGAAGGCTGTCCTTCTTCAGCTCCCGGTCTCTCACCAGAAGCAAATGGGCCTCCAAAAACTCAAGCTTGATACACATGCTAACCAGGTTGGGGGTGGGAGATGCTGAGGGTTGAAGGGCAAGAGGTTTTGGGGGGGGGGGAGGTGTGTTGAACTCAGGTGTGCAGGACCCAAAGCCCACATTCGTGAAATATTACCCCTCTAAAGGGCTGACTATAGAGCTTGCCTGACTGAATGACAGATTTCGGCCTGGCTGTTACCTTAAATAACTCATCCAAGCTGTCTTCTTGTTAGTAAAGAGGCGAAGGCGAGTCATTCACTGAGCCCCCCCTCCTCCAAGCCATACCAACCAACCAAGAAGCCAGGAAGGCAAATGACATATGAAATTTTCTATTCTCTCTCTCTCTCTCTCTCTCTCTCTCTCTCTCTCTCTCTCCCCCCCCCCCACTACTCTCTCGCTCTGAAGAATTGCAGTTTGTTTAGATAAAAAATAATCTTTCTGGAGATGCAGTCACAGCAGCCCTATCAGTTCTTTGCAGTGTCATCAATCACAAAAGCACACGGAAAGAAAGAAAAAAAGTGAGCTGGACCCAGTACTCATCCTGGTGGAATTATGTTTCAGGAAATCCTGCAGGCTTAAAGAAGAAGGAGGAGGAGCAGGAGGAGGAGGAGGAGGAGGAGGAGGAGGAGGAAACAATTGCAGTTTAATACAGAGGAGGGACCACAGAACTCACATGGAGCAGATTTCTATTTCTTTTCTTTGTTCCTGTGACACAAAGGGAATGCAATTTTTTTCACCAGAAGGAAGAAGGGGAAAAGAAAAACTAATGGCAGAGAGATACAGAGATGTAGGACTAATCCCGTGGCGCCTGCCACTTACAGCTGAGGGCTGGTGCCATTTCTCATTGCGGGTCACGACAGCACCTTAAATAAAAAGATGCCTTAGCAAATTCTGCCCCTCATATCACTGACCTTAACTCAAGGGCTCCGTTTTAAATAATAAAGTGGATATGCAAGGAAGGGAAGTTGTAGGTAAAGAGAGTTGACCAGAGCTCAACCAGTTGCTCATCCTACTATCTCCTCAAAAGGAAAGGTAATTTTCTATTTTATCTGACTCTACGAAAAGACATTGTCAAATGACCATTGCTTTGATATTAAATGACTTGCATTTGTACAGTGACCTTTGAATATGCAAATGGAGAGAGGACCTTTGTTTCAAGAAAGCCTACTGGATTTGATAGTTGTTTGGATGGAAATAGGGTAAGGGGGAGGGTTTGGGTGGGGGAGGGGTGGGATGGACACAGAAGCAAATTTCCTGCAAGGCAGGCTGGGTAAGGAGAAAGCCTTTAGTATTTATGTGTAGGTTTAGAAGAGAGTCTTAGAGCTGTTCAAATCTGTGACCCTGCAGCTGTAATCAAACCCATCAGGGGAGTCTCTGATCTCATATCCCAGGCAGAGAACTCCCAGAATGCTTAATGCAGATCTGGAACAGTTGGGAGGAATTCAGACATTCTTCAGGTAACAGTTTCTGGGCTTTCCTCTGAGGACATCTGAAAAATGGACGCCTGTCAGCCCAAATCAAATAATAATTAAACATCTGTCTTTCTTCAAATAGATGTTTTATCACCATCGAACCCTAGAGTTGACAGTGATCCCAAAGTGAGTACATCCATGATACAGAACAAGGTTCAGTGGGTAGATCTATCACCCCAGAAAATGACCATCTTAACCTTGAGCTAAAGTGTCTTGGATATCTGCCATCCATGATAGCGTCCCTCAGAAGAAATAAGTCGGGCTTGGACAATCACTCCTTAATTTTCAGGCTCAGTCAAAGCCTGCCACTTACTTTTTAGTGGTGGACCTCATGTCTTAGGCAGATAGAAGTTTCTTGAGGAAGTCAGGTTGTTGGAGAGCTCTGCTCAGTCCATCATGTCTGGATAGCTCTTCTATCTCTGGGCAAAATGGAGGACTCCTCTCTTCAGTGGGGCTTCCCTTTCTCTGGCTAACCTTACTTTGAGAGTATCTCCAAGCATAGACACCTGGCCTAATCTGAAGAATGACCCTGTGACCTCTCTGACTCAGCTTCCCACCCATATGATAATTAGGTACTGTTTTGTTATGACCAATCAGTCTTTTCCACTAAGAGCCCTAATATATCTTACCCCTGGAACACTAAAATAGTACTGTCTCACTGCAATTATCTCTCTGGAAGTCCGTTCCCCCCCCCCCCCCCCCGCTTGTCCCCCCCCCCAAACAATCTCAACCCTTCCCACCTCTCCTGCTCCCTCTGCCTTTGTAGGCTGTTGGCCAACAAACCCCCAGGAAAATGAGACCTCCATAAGGTCTTGGAGAAGATGTTGCATTTTCTCTTGGTGAGGCTGGTGGCTCCACCCTCTTTTACTCATAAACATTCATACGTGTTCTCGGGTACGTTACCCTCAGTTTTCTTATCTGTAGTGATGAGTAACATCCTGTTATGGCCTACCCCACGGGCTTGCTACTGCTTGGCCTACTTATTAATATTGCATAGGTGTCCTGAGATCACGGGGGAGTTAACCTAGAACTCAGAAACATGGGAGTGGACACAGCTGGAGCCATCTCAAGTGGACTTGGCCAAGGAGTGACGGCTCAATGAGAATCCATATCATTTTTTTTTTTCAGTGTAAGTGAGCTTCCAGCATTCTCCTATACGCCAATATTACATGGTCATCCCAGAACATAGATAGTGCTTTAAACCCCATCTTAGAGCTAAGAAAATTGGTGGCGGTTGTAATAGTGATTCACCAAATCTTATCTTAATTTCTTGGTCAGAAACCACTGACTCAGAACCATTAGGCACCATCAACTTGCACCGTAGCTTGGTGGCCTTGGATAAATCATTCCATTTATATTTATGGACAAGCTCATGTTTATTTTTGATAGAATTACATGGTCCTTGGGGCCCTTTTCTCATCTTGACAACCTAGGATGCCCTGTGGAGGATAGGAGGAAGGAGAGAAAAGCAGAGAGACAAGGAAGGGGAGGAGCAAGAGAGAGGCAGAGAGATATCTATGGATGACGATAATCGAACATGTTGGTATCTCTGTAGCTTATTAAAAATCCATTCTTGTACAGCGTGTCTATATATCATGAACCTGCTTTATAAATGAGGGGACTATAGTGTGGAAAGTTTGTTAACTTGCCAAGGTCACACAGCTAAGTCAGAGCATCTGGCAGCTTCACTGACATTATTAAATGGTATCCTCTATATTATCCTGAAAAGTCAACACATAAAACACCTCTGAAAAACGTCTGCTTAATAATGCAGAGATGTGTTTCAGGTTGTGTAATCAAAGAGCCATTTGATAGATATAAACCAAATTCCATTTGTCACAGGCAACACTTTTAATTTGTTTGATCTTCAATGGACGATACCTCAGTTAGAGTTTCCTCCCTCCCCCGGCCTTCTGTCCTCAGCCCCTAACCTTGATTCAGTGCACAATGACAATTCAGATTTCAATGGGCCTGCAGTGAATCATTCACAATTCTTTGACTGTCCGTTAACAATGAAAGCCATTCATTTCCACAGACCTCTAGATCCCAAAGTTTTGATATCTCCCAACTGTGGAGAGAGAAAAAAAAAGCCTCCCATCTAACCTCTAGACAAAGTTTAAAAAATAAAGATACAGATGACAAAGATTGGACCAGAGTTACAGTCATATAAGGCATCATCTGGTTTGTAACTCAGAATTTTACTTTAATTTTTTTTTTGCTTATTCAGTTTCTCTAAGAGCTTTGGGTAAACTCATAAATCTTTTGACACATATATATGCTATATGAATATGCATGCACATACACACTCATAAACACACACACACATGCACACACTTTTAAGATCTGAACAGTAAACTGAAATCAAATAATTCATCCCCTTCCCTTTCTCTCTCTTAATTTCCCCACTTCAGTGGAACGCTCTGTGAAGATTCTTGATGGCAGATGAATTTGCTTCTCACATAGAAAGAACTTCCACGCCTGTGTTTCTGCTGGAGGTTTCCGGAATTGGAATGCCTGTTCGCTTCACAGATTCCCATAAAATCCAGCTTCTCTTCACCATGCATCTCTCTGATTACTGCTCGGCTATACTCATTTTGACAAGGAGAAAAACAGGCACCATTGTTAAGACCCAAAAGACTGAATCGTTTTTTTTGTTTCCGTGACAGCATATGGCTCTATTTAGAGGCTGGACTCCTTCACACGCTTTGAGCCTGGATTAAAATTTCACTTTCTCAAACAGTCCTCATGCCTTTAGACAAGAATGTTGT
Source organism: Mus minutoides (assembly GCA_902729485.2). Classification (NCBI taxonomy): domain Eukaryota; kingdom Metazoa; phylum Chordata; class Mammalia; order Rodentia; family Muridae; genus Mus; species Mus minutoides. The sequence continues at coordinate 33,732 of CACVCL010034411.1, forward strand.
TATTGGAAGAGGGAGAAAATCCTTAGGTAAGTATCTTACATTCATACATACCCTAGTATGTGTACAGACACAATATGCATGGAGGGTGCACTACGGAGAGAGCTCTCAGATGTTTACTGAAGAGATTGCCTCCAAAATGACTGTTAAAACAATCATATCGCGCAAATATCAGCCCTTGTATCCTCTGGAGGACATGGCATTGTGGTTTACTCATGATAACCAGAAACAGGGAGAAGTTAACTGCTTGGCAGTGGATCATGTTTCTGCAATACTCCAGTACATATTGGACACTGATTTGTTTCAGGTTTATCCCTTGTTCAAGCAGCAAATGTAGATATTTCTTTAGTCGCTTGAAGGTGGGTCTGCGCATGAACTTGCTTCAGATGGCTTCTTTCCCTCCTGGTCACTCATTTCAACAGAGGTGGGCATCAGGAGCCCGTGCACAAAGAATATCAACTTGCACGTCTGAGATTTTGACCACAATCCAAGTCTTTTGGCACTTGGGTTCATTTGCCTTTGGCAAAAAGAGACTCTGTTTTCCAAAAGCAACAAGTCATAAGAGGACTTTATTAAAAAGGGCTCAACCAGCTGTTTAAAAGGCTATTTTGATGATGTCAGTGCCCAGGAATAAAAAACACATGGACTTCAATTCCTTTTAACTATACAAGCCTTTAAAAATTAAAGAAATTGTGTTGAGAAAAAAAAGTGATGTGGTCTTATTAGCTGAGAATCAGTCTTCCACGGTTTCTAAAGAACCTTGCAATGGGGAGACAACCACAACTACCTTTAAATACGAAGATATGTACACGTGGTTTGCTGAGAGCTGTGGGGCTTTTGTTTGGGTACCAAATTGAGAGTAGGTCCCTCACAGCCAGCAAAAAACACTTTTAAAAGCCACTCTCTCCTCCCTGCCCAATAATAAAGTAGCAAAAAGAGGGAGATTGTATGGTCCCCCTTCTAGGAAACAGCCACACTCATTGTGGTGAATTATTTCATACGTAAATATTTGCTTGTTGTGGTGTAGACAAAGCCTGGAGTCTAGGGAACTGTTGGATGTTTACTGTCTATGGAAAGATGTGACACTCTCTCCACGTCTCCTTAAAAATCATGAGCTCATTCTTCCGACACTGAAGGGGACTTTGGTTTCTGTAAACTGAGTGAGAAGATGGATTATAAACAAGTTCACTTCTCAATTCTTAAGGCAAAGTGACACCTCTTTGCAGGCAAAGATATGGTGGGGTTTTGACAAATGAGTGCATTCATGCCTGGATACTGTAGCAAACACGTTTGGAAACCATGATTGATGTTTCCCAACAGCAATTGCTTGCTCTTAATTTTGTTGAAAATAAAAGTGGGTGCCCTTACCTGCTGACTTCTGAGGTCTCCTGCCTATTTCTTTCAAGATATTGTAATACAGTGTGGGGTATCTGAGGCCAGAGATAGCAGATAGAAATAGCCAATTCAGATCTGCCCCAGTGATACCTGCAATACAAGTTCTTTCTAGCATGACCTCAAATCACTAGACTATCTCCTTAGTTCTATTAGGTATAGCAGCCTAATCTTCTGATGAAAGTTACAAGAGTAGCTCATCACTCCTATTCTACAGAATGCCAGCCCTTTAGAAGGCAAGTGAGGGGTTGGATCTCCCAACTCATGCCCATGAGTACAGTGTGCTGTACTTCCCATTGTGGATAAATACTCACCACTGTATGGTAATGCTTAAACAGAAGTTGCGATATTCCCTTTATCACTTCCATTTGTCATATGCACACACTTTCCACAAAGATAACTTTTGGATGTCAGTTGGAAGGGGGAGGGGATAAGAGCAAAAGAAGAGATGTGACTTGCTTGTGACCAACCATGCTAACAGATAGTGGCCCAGAGGGCATAAAATCAAATCTCTCCAATTCCAGAGTCCGTGCCTTCCAAGCTGGACATGGCCACAGAAGCAGCTAACATCGGAAAGGCTGACAGTCTGACGGTATGGAAGGACTGGCTCTTGCACATTCTCCTGGCAGGATCATAAAGCAATACAACCCCTTTGGAAAGCCACTTCCGGAGCTTGGCATTGGTGGAGCATCTTCACGTCTGTACATTTCTGTTCTCTCAGGAATAGAAATGTAAAATGTACTTTAAAGATGAAAGCATGTGTATGGATGTTCGTAGAAAGCTCCCTTGTTTATTAGTGCCCCAAACCAAAAGCAACCAAAGTGTTCATCACAGTGGAATTGATACAAAAAGCTGCTTTTTATCCATCTGGTCCAAGGGAATATGATGTTAAAAAATGAAGAGGCTACCATGTTCAAGCACCTGAGTAAAGTGTCATACATGTAATGTATGTCATACATGTAATGTGGAATGAGGGAAGGCATACATTAAGAAATACGGAGAACTACTCAGCTATTAAAAACAATGAATTTATGAAATTCCTAGGCAAATCTATGGATCTGGAGGGTATCATCCTGAGTGAGGTAACCCAATCACGAAAGAACTCACATAACATGTACTCACTGATAAGTGGATATTAGCCCAGAAACTTAGAATACCCAAGATACAATTTTCGAAACACATGAAACTCAAGAAGAATGAAGCCCAAAAGGTGGTCACTTTGCCCCTTCTTAGAATTAGGAACAAAACACACATGGAAGGAGTTTTAAAGATCAAGTGTGGAGCTGAGACAAAAGGATGGACCAACCAGTGACTGCTGCAGCCAGGTATCTATACCAAAATCAGCCACCAAATGCAGACACTATTGCATATGCCAGCAAGATTTTGCTGAAAGGGCCCTGATATAGGTGTCTCATGTGAGGCTATATCAATGCCTGGCAAACACAGAAGTGGATGCTCACAGTCAGCTATAGGATGGAACATAGGGTTCCCAATGGAGGAGCTAGAGAAAGTTCCCAAGGAGCTGAATGGGTCTCCAACCCTAAAGGTTGAACAACAATATGAACTAAACAGAACCCCCAGAGCTCATGTCTCTAGCTGCATATGTAGCAGAAGATGGCCTAGTCAGCCATCATTGGGAAGAGAGGCCCCTTGGTCTTGCAAACTTTATATGGCCCAGTACAGGGGAATGCCAGGGCCAAGAAGTGGGAGTGGGTGGGTAGGGGAGCAGGGCGGGGGGTGGGGGAGGGTATAGGGGACTTTCAGGATAGCATTTGAAATGTAAATGAAGAAAATATCTAATAAAAAGTGGAAAAAAAAAGAAGTACGTTCTGCTAGGATTCATTTGTATAAATTCAAAATGGTGGAAGTCAACTGGATTAGATGTAGCATCTTAAATGGAGAGAAGTGTAGACTCATTGCTTGGGATAACTCGAAATGTATGTCTCTTATCGGAGTTCTAGTTATCTGGTCGCTCAGTGGAATTTCACCGAGCAATACTTAGCAGTGTTCAACATTGATGCACAAACTCTCCTTAAAGATTATTTTAAAAACAGATTTTTAGAGCGGGTTTAGACTTCACATCAAGTAGAGAGGAGCCTACACAGATATCCCAAGTACCTCCTTCCCTTGTATGGGTGCAGCCTGCACTGTCACCAATTGTTCCCAGCACAGACGCTACATAGCTGACCCCTGATGAAGATGTGTTAATATGTGTTGGGTCTTGATATTGCCAGTTTATTGGTTTGGAGAAGTAGACACTAGAATTTATCTATCTATTTAGGATCATTCAGAAGATTTTTTTTTTCTTTTTCTGTTTCAAGAATCCCCAAGGCTTGCTCAGTACACAAAGAGCATTAGAAAGTAAGCATGAGAGCCTAACTCTATGTGGAGCTGGGTGGACTATGTCTCTGTGATCCAGCACTCCATGTAGAGCTGGGTGGACTATGTCTCTGTGATCCAGCACTCCATGTAGAGCTGGGTGGACTATGTCTCTGTAATCCAGCACTCAATGTGGAGCTGGGAGGACGATGTCTCTGTAATCCAGCACTCCATGTGGAGCTGGGTGGACATATGTCTCTGTAATCCAGTACTCCATGTGGAGCTGGGTGGACTATATCTCTGTGACCCAGCACTCCATGTGGAGCTGGGTGGACTATGTCTCTGTGACCCAGCACTCCATGTAGAGCTGGGTGGACTATGTCTCTGTGACCTAGCACTCCATGTGGAGCTGGGTGGACTATGTNACACACACACACACACTGATGTACACACACACACACTGATGTACACACACACACTGATGTACACACACACATTGATGTACACACACACACACTGATGTACACACACACACACACACACACACACACACACACACACTCCAAATCCTGACTTCCCCTTCCTAACCTGTGTTAATCATTTATGTTTTTCTATCGTTTGAGATTTTCCATAGTGCAGTGATACAGTTGCATAGCATTACATGCCAGCTTCTTCCCTGTCATTTTATTTAACTTAAGTGTTTCTTATGTATATGAATATGTATGTATTTTATGTATATGCATATTTATTTTATGTATTATTTTATGTATATGTCTGAAGACATTATAGCTGTCTTCAGACACAGCATTGTAGATAATTGTGAGCCATTACTGGGAATTGAACTCAGGACGTCTAGAAGAGCAGGCAGTGCTCTTAACTGCTGAGCCATCTCTCCAGTCCCCTTCCATGTAGTTTTAAGATTATGTTTTTCTCTGCATCTTTTCATGTTTGGATAGTTAACTTCTTTTCAGTGGTAAATAATATGGGATGCACTACAGCTTAATCATGCCTTCTTTGACAGCAGGGCTACTTGCTTGCTTCCAAGGTGTGGAAGTGAGTTTTGAGGCTTCTGTGAGTGTCTATGTTCAGGGATTTTTGTTGATATCAATTTTCAGCTTCATTGGATGAATACAAAGGGATATAATTTCTGAATTGAAGGGTAAGACCATGCTGGCTGTTACAAGGACTCTCCACACAGCCTTAATGATTGGTTGGTCATTTTTGCACACACACACCCCTGGCCCCCTAGCAATTCAGTAGAGTTCCTGTGGCCCCGTGGCTCCAGTAGCTTCCTGTTGTCAGACCTCAGCCACTGCGGTAGCTGTTCTGAGCTCCCTTGCTGTGAGCGTTCCCTGATGACCTGTGAGTACCCTGAGCTCATGTGTCTTCCCTGTGTATGTTTCCTGGTGAGATAGTTGATGTTGGGGTTTTTTGTCTTATTGGTGAGTTCTAGCTGCTCTTTCTATGTTGTGGTCAATGTCTTTTCATAGATTTGCCTTTATTTTCAACCATTTCAGACCCCTCCCCTTACACTCTTCAAGCCATTCCCCAACTCTTGGTCTTAGCAATTTGTTTGAAGATACAATGTTTTAATTTTGATGAAGGACCATGTATCACATGCTTTATCATGTGACATCATAGCTAATGAGACAGTGTGAGTCTACTCTCATCTCTACTTTCTTCTGTTTCATCTACTAAGAGTTTTATATTTTCAGTTTATATTGAGGTCTATGGTCCAGTTCAAGAGGAAATTTATACAGGATGCAAGGTCTGTGCCCTGATTTATTTTATTTTATTTTATTTTATTTTATTTTATTTTATTTTATTTGTATGCAGTCGTCCACTAGTACCATTGGTTGAAAATATCTCCATCACATTGCAATTGCCTCGGCTATTTTTATTAAATATTTATTACTGTTTTATTTCATTTTGTGTATGTATTAGAGTTTTGCCTGAATGTCTGTGTGCCATGTGAGTGCAGTGTGCCTTTGGGTTCCAGAAGAGGGTGCTGGCTCCCCTGGAACTGGAGTTACAGGTGGTTCTGAGCCACCACATGAGTGCTGAGTACTGAACTTGGGTCCTTTGTAAAAATAGTCTTTTGAGCTGTCTCTCCAGCTCGCTCTTGCTGATTTGACATGGATTGGTTACCTGTGCTTCTGTGGGTCTCTTTCTCTTTCTGGATTTTGCAGTGTTCCATTCATGCAGTTTTGTTTTTTTGGGTTTGGGTTTTTTTTTTTTTTTCAGCTCCACAAGGTCTGCAGCTCTGACCTGAGGCTGGATGTTGGTGGCATCCGTCCTTCGTCTTTCCCCCTTCTCATCATTCTCTTGTCTATTTTTGTGCATTTTGTATTTATCTATTTACATAAATTTCAGGCTAAGATTTAACCCACATAAACAGTCACTGGTGTTTTTGTTGAGATTGTATTGGATGTCTAGGTCACATGAGGAAAAACTCAACTCATAATATTGACCCTTTTTATCCATGAACACAGTTATTCTTACTCTTTTTTTCTGAATCTCTCTCTCTCTTTCTCTTTGTGTATATATGTATGTGTGTACTTGTATATGTATGTGTGTGTGTTTGTGTATGTATGTGTAGTATGTATATTGTTGCATGTTTACATATGTGTGTATGTATGTATGTATGTATGTATGTGTGTAGTTATATGTGTATCTGTGTGTATGTATGTGTATGACTATGTGCACATATGTGTGTGTGTCTGTGTGAATGCATGTGTCTAAACACATCTCAAGGTTAGGAGTTGTTTACATGTCCCTTTGTATCATTCCTCTCTTATTCTCTTAAGTAGGATCCCCCACTAAACCTGACTCCCACTGTTTCACCTGGACTCCTTAGCCAGATGACCCCAGGGCCTGCCTGTCCTTCAGGGCTAGGGTTACGTGTGCTCATCACTGCACCTGAATCATTTTTTAAGTGGGGATTTGAGTTCATCTCTGTATGATTGTGCAACCAACTCTTTTAGCCACTGAGGCATTGCTAGGCTTAATTTTGTTTTTTAGTTCTAGGATTCTATTTATCAGTATTACAGACTTCCCCCACTAGACCTTAGATATTTTCTAACTTTCCAACCCTGCTTTACTTTATTGTATATAAATACAAATGATGCAGTGTTTTAAACATCAAGTCCTACTTGCTCTTATTGTAGCTTCAAGGGAGCAATGACCTTTACATCATAACCTTGTGTATGTACAGAAGGGCATAGGTAGAGCATTGTCTGGAGCCAAAAACGTTCAGCACAACTGAGAAGCTGAAGATGACTGAAAGAGATTCAGAAAACTGCTTGGTGTGGAGAAGAGAGATACGAGAGGAAGTTCTTGTAATCCTTGCCCAGTTGCAGGCCCTTGTGGATTCCCCCATGGGCAGCTCATCTTTGTGGTTGCTATTTTTAAGATGTGTGTGTGTGTGTGTGTGTGTGTGTGTGTGTGTGTATCCTGTGTTGCATGTATGCCACGATGCTCTTACACCATGACACACATATGAAACTCAGAAGATACCTTGAAGGAATGAGTTCGTTCCTTGCACTGTGTAGGTCCCAGGACTCGAACTCAGCTAGCCTGGGTTAGCAGCAAGTACCTCCATCCCCTGAGCCACCTCACCAGCCCTTGCCTTTTTCATTAAAAGAAATGTTTGCATCTTATCGAGTATTTTCAGGTGTAAGTGAAGAATTGTGTCTCGTGGTATCTCTGCTGACTTACTGCCAACACTAGGAATCCTCAGTATATTCAATTTCTGAGCAAAATCCACTCATTTGACGATATATACAAATTATATTTAGCAACAATATATTCTTCTGTCATCTAGAATGTAATTTCCAGGATATCTCTTGGAGGTATAAATCCTCGCAGCAGAAGTAATACCATCACTTTTGCAGGCTGTGTGAGATGAATTGCTAAGGACAGTGGGAGCAACCGCAGTAATGAACAAATCGGTTCGCTGGACCAGATTTTCACCGTGACAAGGTCCTCAGTGCATCTTCCTAAGTGGGAAAAAGAAAATGAAACATTCCCACAAAGCTAAGAGGATAGAAACAAATAGCTTTCTTAGTTTTGCTCCTTGCTGTCTCTGAGAACACCAGCATTGGTCTAGAACTCTCTGTCACAAAGTTATTAGCCACTTTCAGGAAATTAGGAACTTAAAAAAAAACCAACAACACGTTTTTAGATTTTGTTTTAAAATTTAAATGTGCACGTGTGTTTTGCTTGTATGTATGTCTATGTGCCAGGTACATGGCTGGTGTCCCCACAGAAGTCAGAAGAGGGTATCTGATCTCCTTCAATTGGAGTTCAAAATGGTTCTTAACTACCATGTAGGAGCTGGGATCTGAACCCGGGTCATCCTCAGGAGCAAAAAAAAACCCAAACCAACTAACCAAACAACCAACCAAACAACAACAACAACAACAACCAAACAACCCCAAACAAATAAACAAACAAAAACCCATCTAACCACTGAGCCATCTCCCCAGCTATGGAGAAGACAAGACTCACACTTGACCTTATTCCTTAAGCAACACAGTCTACTTTATGGCTCAAGAAATTCTTTTGTGTGAGGGTATTCCCTGTGAAAATGAAAAGGGTGTGGAGTTTAAGGTCTTCTCATGGGAGGTAAAAATAGAGATAGGGCAGCCAGAAAAGTAAAACAGAGCTGCCTCGTGGTTAGCCCAAACAGGGAATATGTGGCTTTCCTGTTTAGTGGTCTTGGATAGAGACTTCAAGAACACTTTTGTTTGACTGACAAAAAAAAAAACCCATGGTGTAGACAGAGTATGAGTGACTTGATAACAGACGTTACCCTCCTTCTCCTGTGAAGGGCCAGTCAGCAAATCTTTTGGGTTTGGAGGCAGGAGTTCCTTTTGGATCAAGTCTTTTCCTATAGTGGCAATAAAACTTTATTGACAAAAAGGAGTATCAGGCTGTGTATGGCCAGTGGGCTTTTACTTTGCCAGACCCTGGTCTGTGTAAAAAGGCCAAACGTCAAAGGAGAAAGGTCTGCCTACATCAGTCTTAAGCTTTCAAGGTTATTGCTATTTTTATTTACACAACCACAGTCGTCATTTTTTTTTCTAGTGGTTTATAAAGACTTCAGGGAAAGTACATACATGTGCATATATAATGTGTATGTATGAGTCATGCTTTTAGTAAATAAAATCTCAGAATCACCTTTAAAGCACTATGTTGCTTTAACATTTTCATTTTGACAGTTGTGTTGATGTTATAGATTTTTTTAAAAAAATATTTTAACCGGGAGAAAAACGATACATCTGATTGCCATGTGATATCAGAATAAAAAAAAAAATTCAAACCCTCTGGGACCAGAGAGGCAAACACTGTAACAAATCTAATTACAGGACTGCCTGTGGACCTGAAGGATGACATTGATATTCATTAACCCTCATTCTAGCCAGTCAAAGACTAGACCAGCTGAAGACTCGGCGGCTCATGTAATATTTTCCAATTCAAGCTGGATTTCCAGTCAGTGGGCACTCCACTTAACATCCCTGAAGAACGCTGGATACCTTCACGGAACTAGAGGAGGCTCAGAGACTGGTGGCCAATTCGTGGCTCTGCTCTCACTGGTGGTGTGCCTCAAAGGCTCCCAGAGGCAGTGGTGTCCGGTCTATGCCTTTCCCTGTCATGATGTTATCACTACATGGGAGCAAAATGTGCCCTCCTTTCGTTTGGAGGCAACAGAATGTTATTTACCTATCAGATGCTGCCAGGAACAATTCCTTGAATAACGAGGGATGTCTTTCAGAAGTAATTGTCTTTCAGGCTCAACGTCATTCATTCTTTCAGAATTCCTTATAATTAAAATTAAAAAAAAAAAAGAGTATGGCTTGCTCAGGTATGGACAGGTTTGGGACCTCCAGTGTCAATGAAGAACATGTATCCCACAGGGTAGACATGAACAAGGGAACTAGGGACGCACCACCCCATAAAAGAGGTCTGTGCTGAAATTACTAAGCAACATGTAACAATTGCAGGTTGAGACTGCTAGCTTTCTTTGTTGCTGTTGTTTAAATTTGAAGACCTCATTTTCTATTTGCAACATATCAACTTTTAAAATTTGGCCACTAATTTAAAAAAAAAATGCTTGAATACTTTCTAAGCCTAATGAGTCACATCTGTGGGCCAGATTTGTCTTATGGGAGGCTAATTCCTGACCTTACGTTTGGAGTCTTCTTACCATCATGGTTGACATATTTTGTACACATCCCAATTTAATCAGTTGTAACTTGAGGAATGTTAACCATTGGGGAGGGGGGTATGAGGAGCATTTCCTTAAGAGAGGCAAACGGAGTTACTTCACCAGAGAGAAGCTATAATGATCAACTTAACTGCAAAATCAAAACTTAGGTCACAAGAAATGTGAGGTTAAGTTTTAACTTCTTATCCATGTAAACTCGGAAAGCAGAGACATGTGTTCATGCTTGATGTGATAGGTTGACAAGAAAACATATTATTCTTGTCTAGAAGAGGTCTCTCCAAACGGGGAAAAAAGCAGTTAAAAGAATTGACTGTGAAACCATCACTGGGACCATATGTTTGTGATATAGCATGCAGCGTTTTCTTGCCAGGGTATCACATCACTATGGCAAACTGCCCTTGACTTCCCTCTCTGCCATCAAAGAGAGAAAGAGATTCAGCAGACATTCTTAGGATAAATTATATTAATGTTTTATTGTAAGCATTTAACTTATAAAATATATTCCTGGCAGTGCCACTCGGTGAACCGTGGGGATATTGTTCTGTCAATCAGGAGTCTCCTCTTGCTGTGGCCTCGGGAAGACAGATCTGGAATGTATTTAAGTGGCTTCACTTCTTGCCTGTACTGCACGTTCTGATTTGTAAGTCAGTTTGCCCTCTCTGTTGTTTCCTCTGGAGTCTGAAAGGCTAGAATGAGCACTAGGCATAACTCCTGAGAGTCTGAGAGTAGCCTGGACAGTAGTTACAGATCTCACATCAACCAGCAGGTTGTCCAGAGCAAGAATCATGCTGGAATCATTTGGGAGGAAGTAGTAATGAGGGACTATGAGAAGGCAGTCTCCATTGTCACTAAACATAGGTCAGAAGGAGATTCTTTAGAGTCCAAGAGGCTGATGGGCAAACTGGCAGCTGCAGGTCCCTCCTGTGAAGGCAGATTCTCCTTACCCATAACGAATTGCCAACTGTTCTCCAGGGAAAGGTGGCCTTGGATTGCCAAAGCTGATTGACAATAGGAGAGTTTCTTTGTTTAAAGCTCAGAGCTCTCTCTCTCTCTCTCTCTCTCTCTCTCTCTCTCTCTCTCTCTCTCTGTGTGTGTGTGTGTGTACATGCATGTGTCTCTATGTGAGCATGTTGTGTGTGTATATATGTGTCTGTGTCTCTGTGTGAGTGTGTATATTGAGTGCCTATGCATGTATATGTCCTTGAGTATCTGTGGGTGTATATTGTGTATTTATGTGTATATATGTGAATGTGTGCCTGTGTGTATGTGTGTGTATTGTTTGTCTCTGTATGTATATGTGTAGGTGTGCCTGGATGTATGTGTATGTGTGCATATGTACCCATGTGTATATGTGTCTGTGCATGTGAGTATTGTGTTTCTCTGTGTGATTATGTATAAGTGTGTCTGTGTGCATATGTGCCTCTATGTGTGTACGAGTGCCTGTGTCTGTACCTGTGAGTGTGTGTGTACTCACGCATGTGTGTGTGTATGTGTGTGAGTGTGTGTGCATTGGGGGGAACAGTTTTGTAGAATAATCTGTGTACTATAATCCACCAGTTTCAAAATAGCTTCATCTTTAAAGTTCAAACAATGATCTTAAAAATATTTCCTGGAAACAAAACTCTGAATACTAGAGGAATCCCATTGAAGTAAACCTTTGACATGTTTTCTAGACCTATCTCAAAGCTGCTTCTGGTAAATATATTGATGAAGTTGTAAGGACAAGAACATTTTATAAGTTAGATGGCTTATTGTGGTTGGGAGTTTTCAACTTATGGCATATATATATATATATATATATATATATATATATATATATATGTATATATATATATATATATATTTGGACATGTGTACACACACACACACATATATACATATACATATATATATGTATATATATGCATATATACATATATGATGCGTGCTTATATGTATACATTGCTTAGGGAAACTACACCCCCTCTGCTAGTAGGTTGAAGAGCCAGATATGCAAACACTTGAGTCACCTACTGCTCCCCTGACACAGAAAGCAGGCCAGCAGTGTTTATATTAGCTACGGATTGTCCACCTGCCAGTTGGAACTGAAAATAAATATCATAGAATATGAAACTTGGAAGGAAAATTGATATTTTTGTGTTTAGTTAACTCTCTTGGAATATTTAAATCAGCTATGAAAAATAAACAAGGAAAATTCACCGATGAAAAGGCCAGAGATTGACTGCACTCTCAAATTCCCTCTATAATAATAAGCCTCATCATACCCTATAACTTTCCTATGGTCCTTTTCTTTTTCTTCTTCTTTTTTCAGATTTATTTATTTCATGCATGCGAGTACACAGTTGCTCTCTTCAGACACACCAGAAGAGGGCATCAGATCCCATTACAGATGGTTGTAAGCCATCATTTGGTTCCTGGGATTTGAACTTAGGACCTCTGGAAGAGCAGTCAGTGCTCTTAACTGCTGAGCCATCTCTCCAGCACCTATGATCCTTTTCATAAGAGACAATCTCTCCAATTCTTGATGTCAGTCCCCACCAAGTGTGTCTGGATGAACTATGATGTGGAGCACAGGCATGTCACTGAGGCTGTTATGTGAAGAAGCCATTGCATCCTGATGCATCTTCTCCCTCCTTGAGCCCCCCCCCCCAGTACCCAGAGCTCCTGATCTCTGTCCTGTGCAGGAACTTATTCTCCTGAGTGAAAGGGCTTTGAAAATCTTAGCACACACAGCCACCTGTGTGGCCAGTCTGCTGGGAGAGTTGCAGATTGGATAATAAGAGCATTGGATGCATCTTATTCCACACTGTCTGATATAGAGTAAGCCAGGACATCTATTGCATTTGCTTTCATAAGACATGATTGGTAGACAGGAGCACCATTTCTGATCCTGATATCATGGTCTTTTGTCTCTACAGTTTAGAGAAATGTACAGGAAACTTATGCCTGAATTATATATATATATGGAATATACACATTATACATATTTAAACAATTAGTGGTTTTTTAAATTTACATGTCTAAGTGAATGCACATCATGTGTGTGCAGGTGCCAGAGGAATCCAGAAGAAGGCATCAAAGCTAGATTATAGGTAGTTGTGAACCACCTT
>CACVCL010034412.1:0-46628 GCA_902729485.2 Mus minutoides
TACTGTCCCTGGTGGTCTGCCTCTTCACATTTCCTTCTCTCCTTGGAGAAAGGGGATCTTGCTTATTCATCTTTATTTCATTTCTTTATTTTTTGAGATAATGTCTCTGAGATAGTCCATGCTGGCCTCAAACGTTGTATACAGCCCAGGCTAGTTAGTTAACTCACAGGTCATCAGATTGCAGGATATGCCACTGTCTTAGTCAGGGTTTCAATTCCTGCACAAACATCACGACCAAGAAGCAGTTGGGGAGGAAAGGGTTTATTCAGCTTACATGTCCACATTGCTGTTCATCACCAAGGAAGTCAGAAATGGAACTCAAGTAGGTCAGAAAACAGGAGCTGATGCAGAAGCCATGGAGGGATGTTCCTTGCTGGCTGGCTTTTCCTGGCTTGCTCAGCCTGCTCTCTTATAGAACCCAAGACTTCCAGGCCAGAGATGGTCCCACCCATAAGGGGCCTCTCCCCCTTGATCACTAATTGAGAAAATGCCTTGCAGCTGGATCTCATGGAGGCATTTCCCCAACTGAAGCTCCTTTCTCAGTGATAACTCCAGCTGTGTCAAGTTGACACAAAACTAGCCAGTACAGCCACCATGCCCAATCTGCTTTTTATTAATATTAAAAAGTCTTTTGAGAGCCTGGAGAGATGACTCAGTGGTTAAGAATACCTACGACTCTTCCAGAGGACCTGAGTTTGGGTCCTCAAACCAACTCTGGGTGGCTCACAGCCATCTGTAGCTCCAACAAAAGCAGTTGGTATCCATGTGCATCTGTACTTCTGTATTCATAAGTTCCCCCCCCACACACACACACACATGAACATATGGATGCACGCACACAATAAGAATAAAAACATATTTTGGGAACCTGCGGAGATGGTTTGGTTGATAAAGTGCTCACTGCACAAGCAGAAAGACCTGAATTTAAACTCTTATAACCTACATGAAAAGCCAAGCATGGTAGTCCATGTGTGTGGTCCCAGTACTGGGCAAGCAGAGACAGGAGGATCCCTGGGATTTGCTGGTTCAATAAACTGAGAATGTGGCCACTCCATGGTATGGTTAAGGGGACGGCTTTTACTGTAGGTCTGAGAGAGAACAGCCAGAGGCATCTGGAAGAGTCCAGAGCAGAGAGAAAGCAGTGGACTGAACGTGGCCATGAGAGCAGAGCAGAGAGCTGGAGATGGGGGTTGGGGGAAACTGAGAGATGAAGACAGTGCAGGCAAAAGAGGAAGCCTAGCCAGATTGGCAGGGTTATGAGGAGAATGCAGAGCCATGGGGAGAGAGGCTCCAGAGCTGGACAATTCCAGGGTAGGGGTGGAGGTGAGAAGGGCCAGGGTGCCAGCATGGCTCTGAAATGGGTAATGGGTGCTTGTGATGCTGGAGGCCAGCATGTGCTTTTGTATGCTAATCGGCACCACGGGTAGCTATTTGTCCCTTTTGCCAGTGGAAGGGGATATGGCTCCTTTGGATAGAGGGGAACCAGCTCTATCACAAGTTTCCTGAGGAATGCTGGCTTTTGTATTAACTACCAGAATTGGGGGGGATTGAGTTTCCTTTGGACCTGACACTGGCAGCTGCTTTGGCTGAGTCCGTGAGCACTAGGGTCAATAAGAGACCCTGTCTTAGACAGCAAGGTGGAGGGAGAGCAATGGAGGAAAACACGTGAAGTGTGCCTCTGGCCGGCCTCCAGCTGTATGCATGTGTGTGCACGCACACCTCAGCATGCACACACACACACACACACACACACACACACACACACAAATACTTAATATAGAGATGACTTCTTAGTGGAATTATACTTTTAGATAGAGAAAACACGAAAGGTCATGAAAGATAGAAAAGAAAGCAAAACATTCTTAGAGTCTCACTGTGTTGACCAGGCATCAACCACCATGTCTGACAAAAATCGTTTTGGTGGGTACTTCAGCAAACTGGCAGTGTGTGTGTGTGTGTGTGTGTGNGAGAGAGAGAGAGAGAGAGAGAGAGAGAGAGAGAGAGAGAGAGAGAGAGAGAGAGAGAGATTTTTATTTATGTGCCTGTGTTGAATATATGCTACATGTATTCAGGTGCCCTCGGAGGCCAGACGAGAGCATTAGGGGGTTTCAGGAGTAATGAGCCACCTGATGTGGGGGCTGGGAACTGAACTCAGGTCAAGTTTAGTGTGAGTAATAGAGGCAGCTAGGATCTCACAGTTCATCTTTTATCTTTACTTTTTCCTGAGGTAGTTTGTTTCCACATCTCTCCCAACCTGCTGGAAGGTCTCAGAGCTCCAGGGAGGGGAGTCTAAGCGGTCTCCCCCTCTGCCCTGCCTTTTCCTTACTGACCTGTGCTTGCTCCACCAGGTAGGAAGTGCCTAAGGGGTTCCTAACCCCAAACAGCAGCCTCTCCCTGGGACTGATCTAAGTCTCCTGCTGCAAGGTTGCACAATCCTTTCTCTCTGCTTTAATTGTCTGGCTCCAACTCTTCAGCGCTGCAGGCTATAAGGACTTGGCTTTCAGTTAGCTCTCGCTGCGGTGTGTAAGTTGGAATTTAGCTTTGGTCTTGCTCCTTTTCAAGTGGCTTCTCATGAGAGCAGAACACAGGTTTTACACCAAAGACATTAGTATTTCCTGCAGCTTCCGAGGTCTGCCGTGCCCTCTGTGAGCCATGAGACAGCAGGCTGCTTCTTGCCTGGCTTATGCTGACTTCACTGTGGTGGTGTAACTGAAGAGAGTCCCAATCCAGAATTGAGTTGAAATTGCTTTGCAGTGTTAATTATATATCCAGATGGCACGCCTTGTATTTTTCCATCTCTTTTTAGAAATACCTTTTCCTGTGGGTCTTATTATGCCATATTGTCTCTTAAATACCAGGGAAGCCGCAAACATAATAAGCCTGTACTTGATTAAGAGTTGGCGGCAAAGGCGTTTCCTCCACTTAGATCAGGTACCAATTGGGAAGCCAGCTGATCTGAATTTTATTTCTGGCTTTACTGTTGGACTCAGTGTGACCTTGGGGAACTCACCAGAGGGCCAAGGTGAATTTAATGAAAAAAAAAAAAAAAAACCCAACAGGAAAAGGCAAAGGATCTGAGCCCACAGCTGGCTTTGGCTAGGTGCTGTCTGTTTGACAGGAGAATTTTCCAGCTTGGGTGAAGACATTACAGCTGAAGGCATCATGAAGTGTGCAGGGAAGGAACACTTGGTTTTAAATACTGCGGTTTGAGCTACTGACTTGGGTTCATTCAAAAGTCCTTAAGTGCCTTTTGATTTGGATAGGGACAGAATTTCCCACAAGCACTGGAATAGGAAGAAGGGGAGCTTGCCCTGGCTCTCGATTTCAGACCTGCCACTCAACAGTCCTCCCATGCCCTTCAGGTTCATAACTCTGGGCTCCTACCTGTGGAATGCCAGGCAGGGAACCCGTTGAACCTGGTTTCTGTATGCATGTTAGCATGCATCAAGAGGAAAGTCACTGGCCACTTAGAAAACCTAGGACAAAGGTAGTGTTTAACCTACCTCAGAGAGATCTTTTTTAAAACATTGTGTGTGTCTGTGCAGGTTGCCCAATGAGACCAGAAGATGGCGCCAGTGTCAGATCTCTTGGAGCTGGAATTACACAGTCAGACTTAGATGCTGGCAACTGAGCCCAAGCCCTCTGCACTCCTTCCCAACGCCAAGCCAAGCCAGCTCCCTAGCCCCAGGGAGGACTTTTAAAACTGTCTGCTCACTTCTCTTTCTTATCCCTCCCCCAAATTCTAGGCAACCTCAGGTATCTAGATATATGAAATAGACATATAAATCAAACATGTACTGATAATCATAAATTTATTTTAAAGTAATTCTGTGGCATACATACAGTTTTACCACTAATTAAAGACAAAACAAATATACATACTAACAAAATGCATTCATTCATTCATTTGTTCATTCATTCACTGGGACCTGAATCTGGGCTGAATACTCAATACTGAGGATGTGGAGCACCTTCAGCCGTATTCAGTTGGTCAATATTTTGATTTTGATTTTAGAAGCATCAGTGCTGGGAATTCCACTTTTCATTGATGGGTACCACAAAGTGGCACAAGTCTGTTTAGGGCCATTTCAGAAACTGCTGGAAATTCTGTCTGAATCCAAAGCCAAAATGCATTTAATGCTTTCTTTGAATGAACTCAGTAACTCAAACAACAAAATTTAAAATTAAGCCTTCTAACACAACACAACCCAAAGACATAGCACTCTGAGCCCTGCGTGCTGAACAATGGCAGTAGGAAAACATTTAAAGTTCATGGTTCTATAAATATGGGGAAACTTTGTGCAACATAATGGAGTGCATGGGAGAGGAGAAGGGATCCCGGAAAGGGGGCTGGAGAGACGGCTTCGTGGGTAAGAACAATGAGTGCTCTTCAAGAGGACCTGGGTTTGGTTCCCAGCACTCACATGGCAGCTCACAACCTTCTCAACTCCAGCCTCTGGCCTCTGAGGCCACCAGCACACGCATGGTACCTATGCATATACACAGGCACAATACCCATACAGGTGATGTCACTTAAAAAGGGAAGAGAGAGAGCACCGTGATGTATACATCTCAAGTGTGAGCCTGTGGGTCAGGCAGTGAGCGCTCGCTAGCATTTCATGGTTCATCTGATTGTACATTGCAAAGTATGGTGCAGCGTGTGCAGAACAGGAGATACGGTGACACAGGAGATACAGTGACACAGGAGATATGGTGACACAGGAGATACGGTGACACCGAATGTTGCTGCACAGATGAGCACCGTCCAGAGCGCCCAAAGCAGGCTTGTCATGGATCTGATTTTGAACTTATTTTTGTTCCTTGCATGTTTGGAAACCTTCTACCAAATTTTCCATGACTGTTACATTCATTTATACGGCCCTGACCCTCACACTCAGTCATGCAGCCCTATCTAGAGTCACAGCCACAGGTTCTAAGAAGCCGAGTCCCGGGGAATAAGAGAAAGTCTCCCCAAGGAGTGACATTTGGCTGTGGAGATGGTAGGCAGCCAGAAGGTGTTTGACTCAAAACCCTCAACATTTCTTGACCCCAAAGCTCTGAACCTGTTGGACATCTGACCACAGTGTGAGCCCTGAGATTGTGTCATTTACTGGAAAAACTTAGTTCTAGTTGCAGTGTGGTTCGGCCTTAGCACACCTTTAATGCAAGAGCTTTCTGTTGATTGTAAAGAAGGTTAAATAAAGCCAACAACCATAGGTCAAGAGGCAGAACAAGCAACCAGTTGATAGGAAGTGAACATAGGATTATTAAGAAAAAACCCATAGAGAGCAGAAGAGTCAGGAGGACTAATGGACACACAGGAAGTAGAGGGGGAGGGGCATTCCGCTTAAAGGAGTTTTGAGAAAGTGAGGAGAGCTTGCTTTTTCTTTTGTTGGCTGAGGAGGAGGGTCAGCTGGATGCTTTCTCTGCCTCTCTGAGCTAGCAGGCTTCCACCCCAGCATCTGAGTCTTTATTAGTAAAATCCAATGTTTGAGATTTTGTTAAAAACAACATGAACCTGGCCTGGGAACTCATTCTCCAGGGGAGGTGGAGGAGCACTGGGGAGCACCTGAGGACAGCAGAAGGGATCCTGCAGAGAGATCCCTTACACCAAGTCGTTGATGAGTCTGGGATCAGTCTCCTGCCACCAGTCATGCCTTTCTGCTTTTGACAAACATGACTTGCTTCTGCATTGCAAACTGTTTATCAAAACAGAGAATCTGGAGTCATGCGTAGGTGGGTCCCTGGCTGTACCACTCTCCAGCTGCTTGGCCTTGGGGAGGAGACTGAGCCTCCCGAGCTTCTGCCTCTCAGCAGCATGGCAGTGACTTGTGCAGTGCTAACCCCAGAGGGTGACTAGGCAAATGAGATGGTACTGCAGTTGGAACGGCTTAGGATGTGTAATTGGGAGACGCTGTCAAAGACACTCCTTTTCAGGAAGGGTGCTGCACCTATATCGGCTCCCATGGGAGTCAGACTGTGCTTGGAGTCAGGGGCAGGCTTTCTACCCCCACCTTCACATTTGTTTGACTAGTGTCTTGTAGCCAGATCCCACCAGGATCGACTCTAAGCTAACCCAGTCAGCCTTCCTAGTAACCACAGCAAAGGGGCCACACAGCAAGAGCACTGTGGTCGGTCCAGGAAAGAGAATGCTGAAACTTTGGGGATGGGCCTTGTACGTGGGTCCTGTTATTTGTGGCTGGTCTGAGGAGCTGAGATTGGAGTTAGATTGGATACTATCAGAAAGTAGGGTTTGGTATGCCTTAAACGTCACCTCTGAAGACTGAGCTGTCATTGTTAAGAGTGGATATTTAACATTTGCATTCAGTGGGTGGCACTGACCTCATTTTTGTCTGCTTAGACAAAGTCAAATAGTGGCCTTGCCTTGTCTCGACTCCTCACGGGCTCAGTAACCTTGTCTGACTGGGTGCTTTCTGGCTAAGGGTGTCTGGTGGAGCTTAGCTGTGAGGGCCAGGCCGTGTCCAAATGTCAGGGCTCTTTTGCCTTTGTCTTGGTTTTTCCTTCTCTACATATCTTTTATTTCAGTTCTTTTTCTCCTGACATGGAGTCCTAAGTGAGTGTGTTCATTCATTCCACAAAGCACTCTATCTTTCACAGACTAACACGGCACAAAATACAGAACACGTCAATAGGAGTCCTACCTGGAAGGAACTCTAGTAAAGTGGTCGAGAGTCAGAGGGTGTGTAGTCACCCAGCCATTCTGTAAGTTCCTATGCCTTGCTTGGCTTTCCACAGAGAGTCCTGTGTCTGGATTTTCTTCAGGACAGAAGGTCCTGCCTGCTGAGGACCACAATGAGTAGTAAAGTGGATTCCTTCCTGGATCTGTAGTCTCTTTCCTTGTGTGTCCCAATGCTTAGACCCAAGTCCACCTTCAAAGTTCCTGGCCTTTGCTATGGTTCCCAGCCTCTGCCCGGTTGGTCCATGGGTGATTTCCCACTTTGCTTCCTGTTACTGTGATAATACATTGCTCAAAAGAAACTCAGGAAGGAAGGGGTTTGTTTCATCTTACAAGTCTCTGGTAATACTCCATCACAGAGAAGTCAGGCTAGGAACTCCAGGCAGGCAGGCAGAAACCTGGAGGCAGGAATTGAAGCAGAGGCCTTGGAGGAATGCTGCTTACTGGCTTTTTCCAAGGTTAGACCATCTGCCTGTGGCTGCCAATACCCCCAAATGGGCTGGTTCCTAATCACCATTTATCAAGAAAATGTCCCACTGACTTGCCTACAGGCCAAAGTAATGGAAGCAACTTTCCAATTGGCGCTTCCTCTTCCCAGGTGACTCTAGTTTGTGTTAAGTTAATAAAAACAAAGCAAACGCCCCTAACCAGCACAGTGACAGAGGCCAATTGTCATGTCTTGCCTACTCTCATTACAATCTTCTCAGAAGACCCCTTTCTTTTGCAAAAAAGAAATTTCTTTCAATTAGTTTTTGTTAATTTTGTGCATATACTTGTGTGTGTGTGTGTGTGAGAGAGAGAGAGAGAGAGAGAGAGAGAGAGAGAGAGAGAGAGAGATGGGACTTGTGTATGCCATTCATATCCAGGTGCTCCACAGGCCAGAAGAGACTATCTGACCAGCTAGAGGTGGAATTACAGGTGGTTGTGAACTACCCAATTTGATAGCTCCCCCTATAGAGTAGCTAGGACTCTTAACAACCGAGACATCTCTCCAACCCGAAAAGGACATCTTAATTAGGCACACAAATTGACACGATTGCATTTTCTGGCTGGCTTTACTGTTTGGGTTCATTTTATCCAGGTGAAACGTTAAAGAAGGCATTCTGGGATGCTTTCTTGCAGGTCACTGTCTATACCAGCAGTTCTCTACCTGTGGGTCAAAACCCCTTAGGGGGGGGGTCACATATCAATTATCCTGTATATCAGATATTTACAGTATGATTCATAACAGTTGCAACATTACAGTTGTGAAGTAGCAATGGAATCATTTTATAGTTGTGGGTCACTACAGCGTGAGGAACAGTATCAAAGGGTCGCAGCATTTGGAAGGTTGAGGACCACTGGTCTTCACAGATCTGTGGGATGGGAGCAGCAACCACTAGGTGGCAGCATCTTACTTGAGGACTGGGTCAGCAAAAGTCCATTTTCATACTTAAATTTTAGGGAAAATGAACAAACTCTCCAGAAGCCATCTAGTCCATTTTCTGCCATCAAGCTGCAAAGCCTTGTTTGTTTGGGCCGAGTTGTGTATTTATCCCATTTATAGCAATTACTGGGGAAATTGAGGCCCGCCCTAATAATAACTCAGTTATTATTTGAGTGCCAATTGTCATAAAGTTCCTCTTGAATAATTGTCAGTTGTCAATCTAGAGAGTTTTCTTAAACCACCTCACATACTAAATAACAAGTTCACTTGTGTGTTTTCCTCAGGTGAGATGTGACTGAATCCAGAAAAACATTTCTGGCACTCTCTGAGCTGGTGAACACTGGTTATTCTCTCTGAGTCTCCTGCCCTCCAAAAACCTTACTTCCCCCCACCCCCTGACCTTAATCTGTTAATCTTCTTCCCAGCACTACCTATCTGCTGTCCCCGGTTGGCACATACTGCCTTCATTTAAAGAGCCTGCAAGCTTTACCATCCTCCTAGTGCAAATTAGATAACCAGGTCTCAGTTTCCCACTCAGCAGCTCAGAGCACCTGGGAACTCAGAATACCTGGGCCCTCAGAACACCTGGGCCCTCAGGACACTTGGCACTCAGAACACCTGGGCACTCAGAACACCTTGACACTCAGAACACCTGGGCCCTCAGAACACTTGGGTACTCAGAACACCTGGGTATTCAGAACACCTGGGCCCTCAGAGCACCTGGGCACTCAGAACACCTGGCATTCAGAACACCTGGCACTCAGAACACCTGGACACTCAGAACACCTGGGCCCCCAGAACACCTGGGCACTGAGAGCTCCTGGGCCTTCAGGTAGAACTTTCCCTGCTCTCAAAACTGGAGCCTGTGACATGTCAGCCTCCCCTGCTTCCCATAAAGTTCCTCTTAAGGCCTGAGCTGTTGAACATGGGCAAGCTAAAGCATTTAAATCTGTAATGTGTATATTATTCCTACAAAATGGAGGCAAGGTCAGGAAATTTGCCATGATGAAGGACAGTGAAGAACTCAGTGTCTGGCAGATCGATGTCAGAAGGGTACCACACACTTGCTCCCCCTGTGTCCATGATGGGGAGCCATCTCTCCAGAAGATTAGGTAACCACAGGCAGAAAACAGCCACCAAGGTATTTGGATTTTGAGACAGTGTCTCTAAATGTGTTGTCAACACAGCAGAAGTTGTAATTGACATTGTTTCCTGGGAAAGAAGAAACTGCCATGGGGATACCATATTAGGCTCCTAGGAGGTGAGCATCATGCCACCATCGTCCCTGGGAAACAAGCAAGGGAGGCTGAGACAAGGACATCGTTATTAAAAGGTTGTGTGCACAAGGCTGGCCTCAGCAGCTGAGCTGGTCGGGGAGCTGGAAGGGACCCACCATGACCTTCAGCTTCCTCCTGGGACCCACCGACACCTGCTTCTCGCTGGCTCTGGGAATCCCGAGGCTGCGTCAGCCTCGCTGTGTTCTGGTTGTGGTGCCTTAATACATGATTCTGTCTAGGATGCAGGCTGTACAGTAGGCCTGTAATCCCAGCTCTCTAGAGGCTGAAGCAGGAGGTTTATGAGTTCAAGGCTAGCCTGGGCTACATATTTCTAGGGCAGCTTCAGAGTCATACTGAGACTCCCTTGCCCAAGCTAGCTGGTTTGGTTCTCTGACATATTCAACCAGAGTCCTGAGCAAAAGAACAGAACTCGAGCTATGATTTTGATATATTGCATTTTTAAAAGACTCCCCCATCTCAACCTGATAATTGAACAGAGCAGAAAAGCCAGAAAGGCTCAATAGTATATATTTTCTCTCATTTCTGGTTTTAGGTTTTACATAGGTATTTAATATGTATGTATGACATTGATGTAGAAATGTAACTCTCTAGAATTCATAACTCTTTAGCTTCAAAAGAAGCTAAGAAAAGGGAGGGGTGAACAAAGGCAGGTGGGTGTGTTCAACATTTGCTACATACGTGTGAAAACTTAGAGTAAATAAAATTGGATGGGATAACCAAGTGTGTTTAACACTAATGTCGGGGGTGGGGGTGAGACGGGAGGAGTGGTAAAAGACCAAGGACCAGGTGAAGAACAGCAGCTTCTAAGAGTGTGCAGAGGGGGTGGGAGCAGTTGGTGAGCACTGCAGCCCTTCAAGCCTCATGCTTCCCAGCCAGAATCAGGTTGTATACTGGAGCCCACTGGACCATTGCTAGCTGTGAAGGGTCCTAACAGCTGTAGGTCACAGCCTCTGCCATCTGCCTCATAAAGCTTTCAGGGATGGGACCTGGTCCCATCTTTATCACTCAGCTATCAGCCATCCCGCACAGCTTCGTGTGCCCCCGGAAACCCTTCTTGTGGTTAGAACCTAAAATCTCATGACCTCAGGTCTAAATCTCTTCTTCAGGGTGAAATCTCACATTTTCCAGCCATCCATCATCTGATGAATACCATGCTCTTTGCTTTTGAAACCATCCTAAGATCTATCTACATATCTTATGGAAGGTGGCATCGGTGCAGACATTGTGCTCCAGGTCTGCAATGGCGAGGATCAGTGTGGGACTAACATCCCTTCCGCTGAGCATGGATACTAGCTTCCCAGCTGGGCACTCTTGCACATGAAAACAGTAACAACAAAATCCCAGATTTCTTTTCTTCAAAAATTGAAAAAGGAAACCCACAATCATACAATATGTAATTATACCATTGTATTTTTTAATTAAAATTGCTTGTGTGTGTGTGTGTGTGTGTGTGTGTGTGTGTGTGTGTGTGTGTACCTGTGGAGGCTTAGAAGAGGTAGCAAATACCCAGGAGCTGGAGTCACAGGCAGTTGTGAACCACCTTACAAATTATACTAGGAACTCGGGGCCAGTGCTCTTAACTGTTGAACCATCTCTCTAGCTCCTACGGTTGCATTATTAAGTCTAAACAAAGGCTTTTACATTAGCCTGAATTTATTTTTGTTTACACAAAGAATGATTATTGTAGCACAGTACATGGGTAAGTCACTAGAGATTTACCAGCCTCCAGAAAGGGAGATGTTAAATATCTTATAATCCATATATGACACAGTCTCACAGGCTTATGAAAATTATCTTCCTGAGGAATATTTGAAGTCATGGTGTAAGCCTCTGGTGAGCCTTAGCTTACTGGGGACTCCCTGAGTGAACGCTGAGGAGCCGGGAACCAACACAAAAAGCAAGAGGAATTTATTGTTCCAACATGTTGGGGTCGTCCTACGCATGAAGATGAGAGAGAATGACCCCACGCAGCACATTTGGCAAGTATTTATACAGTTTTCAGAGTAACTGCCATTAGGCACAATGTGGTTGGCAGAACATTGTGACTTTTAAACTGATTGTTTTTTAGGGAATGAGGTGACAAGGACTTCCCTTGTCTGTAGGTGGCCAATGATCATGTGTCTATGCGCTCTGGGCCTCCCCCACCCTAGGGCGGCAAATGGTTGGTCCATCCCCCCAGAGGTCTGAGGAATGTAATTAAGCCTGTCCCTTCCAGAGGTCGGAGGGGTGCCTACCTGCTTCATGACCTTTTTCAGGAGGAGAGGGGTCTGATGGAATGTCCTGACCAAATGCCCTGAGTTGACCTCTTCAGTGGCAGTATGCTTATGGTGTAATGTTAGGGAAAATGAGGTCCAAATTACTACATGCAAGAGAAGGTCCAAATTCCTTCCACAAGAGAAGAGAGTGTTCCTATTAAATTTTATCTGAGTTGGATTAACTCATGATTCCATCTTGAAGAAATACTTTTTCACCTTAATTCTACTGCTCTACCATCAGCCATCTTTCATGCCTTTGTGTCATCCAGAAATTGGTACACCAAATAGGACATAAAAGTGATTGTACCATTGGGCAAATAGGCATTGAGGAATGCCCTGCGTTTGGGGTCAGAGTAACCTGAAGGTGTTATTGAGTGATTGTTCTACTCTGTTACAGTCTATTACTTGGAAAGACACCCAGGCTGAAAGTCTCTTTAGGAATCACATCAGGGGCTTTAAAGTCAGTGGTTGTTTGCTGAGCATGTGCAAAAGCATGGGGTTTCACCCCCAACCCAAAAAGATTCATCTATCTCTCCACCATTTGATAGACTTGGTGCTAGAGGCTGAGAAATGGTCCTGTACGGTCGGTCGGTCTAGTGTCTGGTGAGAGTCTGCACCCAGATTCTCCATTGCATGCCTGCTGAAAAGGACAGACTAATATGTATCCTATAAGGATGCTGATGTCATTCATGAATACTCTTCATGACCTCATGACCTCCCCAACCTCATGGGGAAGTAGGTTTTCAACAAAGAAAACTGGGAATGACACTAATATTTAGGCCATAAAGAGCATTTTTGCCCTGATTCTGATCACTTGCCCAGCAGTTCAAAGTCTGATTCCCTGTGCTCCAGTGTATGATTTCAACCAAGATCTGTAACCTAGGTTACTGTCTCCCCATCTACAAAATGGGACTTACTTTCTATGAGGGTTCTAGTGTCTGTTTGGTCTCTGGAGAGA
Source organism: Mus minutoides (assembly GCA_902729485.2). Classification (NCBI taxonomy): domain Eukaryota; kingdom Metazoa; phylum Chordata; class Mammalia; order Rodentia; family Muridae; genus Mus; species Mus minutoides. The sequence continues at coordinate 12,635 of CACVCL010034412.1, forward strand.
ACTGTGGGACAAACAAGACACACTTGAATTCTGCTGCCAGAGAAGACAAGTGGATTAGAGTAAAGCTCTTTCATCTTACAAGCTAAGTGCCTGGAGAGAGCCTCAGATGGGAATTAGGTTCCGACAGCACAGTGTGAAAAATAAGAAAGACGTGAGAAAGAGGAGGATGGGATTTCTGACAAATGGAGATGCACAGACTCTGCAGACACCCTCTGTGTTGATGACAGTGAAAGAATGATCTGTTTACATGCCATGTAAACATTCTTTGTTCTCAACAAGCCGTTTATTTTCATGGAGTTTTTAAAGACAGAAGATATCCACATGATTGCATAGCATCTGTCAAGGAACAGCTAAGCCAGTGACCTTAATACTGATTGAAGGCTAAAGTCTATAAAACAGGGCTTCCAGGAGGGGAATGTGTTAGACTGTAAAGATGCTTAATGGTAAATATTTTAAAGGCATAGCTTTTTCTCCTTCCTTCCTTCCTTCCTTCCTTCCTTCCTTCCTTCCTTCCTTCCTTCCTTCCTTTCTTCCTCCCTCTCTCTCTCTCTCTCTCTCTCTTTCTTTCTTTCTTTCTTTCTTTCTTTCTTTCTTTCTTTCTTTCTTCCCTCTCTCCCTCCCTCCCTCCGTCCCTCTTTCCCTCTTTCCCTCTTTCCCTCCCTCCCCTTCTCTTTCTTTCTTTCTTTCTTTCTTTCTTTCTTTCTTTCTTTCTTTCTTTCTTTCTTTCTTTCTTCAGATTTTTTTTTCTTTTTTGTAGCCCTGGTTGTTCCAGACTCACTGTGTATACCAGACTGGCCTTGAACTTAGAGATCCTCTTGCTTCTGTCTCCTGGGTACTGGGATTAAAGGTGTGTGCCACTATGTCTGACAGCAAAGCATTTCTTACCCTAGCTGTTGGTATTCTGCCTGGACTCCACCACTACAGCCAGGTATGCTCCTCTCCACAGTTACCTGGCAACAGCCAGGTAGGCCTGGCCCACTATAAAAGGGGCTGCTTGGCCCCTCCTCCCTCTCTTATTCTCTTGCTTCTCTTGTCTCTCTTGTTTCTCTTACTCTTGCTTCACCCTTGCCCCCTTTCTCCCCATTTCCTTCCCTCTCTGTCTCTCCATGTGGTCACTGCCAGCCTCTACTTCTCTACTCTCTCCCTCTCTCTGCCTTTCTCTGCCTCTACTATTCTCTTAACTCCCCTCCCTGTGCCCTAAATAAACTCTATTCTATGCTATACTATTGTCTGGCTGGTCCCTCAGGGGAAGGGATGCCTTGGTATGGGCCCACCGAGACATCCTCTTCCCCTACACTTCACCACACCCCCTTAGAACACATTATTATGCCCTTTTCTCTTTTTATAATAACAACGCTAGCCACTGGTACTCTTGTCTCGCAACATATTATAGATAAAAATGACAACCACCCAAGACATTGTATTCAAGTTACTTAAGGGATAGTAAATCACTGTGAAATTTTACTCAATTCTATATTTTGATTGTTTCCTCTAAAGTCCATGTGTCAAAAGCTTAATCAGCAACAGTGGTGGGTGGTGGCACCTCAGGGGAGGTATCAGGTTACCAGGTTAAAGCCCTGTGTCCCTATAAAAGGGCTTTTGAGAATAGGTTCACGCCTCCTGCTCTCCTTTGTGTGAGGTAAGATACAGCAAAAAAAGACCCTCATCAGAGTTTGCTAACATCTTGCCTTTGGGACTGTGAAGAACAAAGACCTATACTTAAACCCCACTCAGCCCCAGGCATTTGCTATAGCAGTACACAGCAGACCATAGAACTCATGGTCTGATTCTATCAGCATGTTGATATATCAGACTCAAAGAGGCCAAGGCCACTGAAAGAAGTTTTAAAAATCAACACGTGTCAAGAGAAGAAGATTCCATGCATGTGAATTTGTGGCCTTTATTGCAGTTTTCTGGGGTCAGAAGGGATGGTACAGGCGAGAAGGACAAGCTAAAGGACTTCGTGCAAATATGAGATTGGGTAGTTTGAATTTTATTCAAGCTCTGGGTAGAAAAGTGGCTTCTGGTGTTTGGCATCTGGTCCTATGATGATTTTGGACAGGAGAGGTGTTGTCTAACTGTATGGCAGTTAAAGGGGGAAACTGAAATGGGGCTCTGGCATTGCTCAGTTTGCTCTTGAAGGCAAGTTAAGGGAAGCTTTGTGTTTCCAGAAATCAGCTTTGGGAAGGGCAGCCTCTCTGGCCAGCAAGCCAGGATGTCCAAGCACTGTCGAATATAGAAAACAAAAAGCATGGTTGGTGGTTTAGTCTCTGTGATCCCCAAGGGCCCAGCTTAGTTAACTCTGTAGGTCTTCCTGTGCTATCCTTGACCCTTCTGGTTCCCTCAGTCCTTTCTCCCACTCTTCCACATGTCTCCCTGACTGTGCCTAATGTTTGGCTGTGTGTCTCTATATCCATCAGCTTCTGGATGAAACCTCTCAGTTATGCTAGGCTCTGACTGCAAGCACAGTAGAGAATCATTAATAGTAGCGGGATGGACTCTCTCTCATGGGGTAGGTCTCAAGTTGGGCCAGTCATGGCTTGACCTCAATCTCTGCTCCATCTTTATCCCTGCCCATCTTGTAGGCAGGACAAATTTTGGGTTGCAGGTTTTATGGGTGGGTTGGTGTCCCCCTTCCTCCACCGGAAGTCCCACCTGGTTACATGAAGTAGCCTCTTCATTCTCCATATCCCCCTAGAGTCACCCCCATAGATTCCCAGGAGCCTTCCCCATCCCTGGTCTCCAGTTAGTCCCAAAGATGCCCCCCCCTGCCAATTTCTATTCTCTCTCCCAGCCCTCTCCCATTCCCAGCTCTCCTCACACCTGATCTCCATTCACGTTCCCCTACCCCCCTCTCACCAGTTACCTCAACCCATCCACCTCCAATGTCTACTTTATATCCCCTTCAGAGTGAGAGTCAAGCATCTTCCCTTGGGCTCTCCCTTAGCTTCTTTGGGTCTATGGATTGTAGCATCCTGTACTTTATGGATAATATCTGCTTATAAGTGAGTACATACCATGCATGTCTTTCTGGGGCTGGATTACCTCACTTAGGATAATATTTCCTAGTTCCATCCATTTGTCTGCAAATTTCGTGATGTCTTTGTTTTTAATAGCTGAGTAGTATTCCATTGTGTAAATGTACTACATTTTCTGTATCCATTCTTTGGTTGAGGGACATCTAGGTTGTTTCCAGTTTCAGGCTACTATGAGTAAAGCTGTTATGAACATAGTTGAGCAAGTGTCCTTGTGGTACGGTGGAGCATCTTTTGGGCATATGCCCAGGAGTGGTATAGCTGGGCCTTGAGGTATAACTATTTTCAACTTTCTGAGAAACTGTCAAATTGATTTCCAAAGGAACACATGAACTCTTAAAGACAATAGGAAGTCTTTATTTACTAGCCAGTAGATATAGAGAGAATCTCTTATAAGCACCACCTGTCAATAAAAAAGCCAATGACCAATGAGCTGAGGGAGGAGGTGGAACATTGGCAGGAAGAGAGAGGATTCTGGGAAATAGTAAGAGATAAAAGAAAAGAGTGGCGAGATGGGAGATGAGACAGGAAATGACCAAAGAGACAGAGGTAAATTTAGAGACACTGAGGAGATGAGGGGAAAAGAGCAGGCAGGAACGGAAGAAGTAGCTAACCAGTGGTAGCTAGTCAGAGAATAAGCCAAAGTTTATGGCCTAGGCATTTCATAATAACTAATTAGTCTCAAAGTCATCATTCCAGGAGCCAAGGCTAGAAAGAAACCTTAAAATCTAAAAATGATTTTTATAAGTGGACTACCAGGAAACTTGCCCAAATTGTGTTTTTGGCTTGCCCTTCTTGGCTTTTTATGCACAAAACCCATATTCTGATAGGCACACTTCAATTAGCAAGAACAGTTAGCAATGAGCAGAGCCACAGAAGCCAAAAGGCAAGGTTAGTACATGTAGGACTTTCCCAGAATCTTGGGCTATGATGGATCAGGTTTTTGTAATCATCTTGGCAGGTATTGGGGGTCTGTGTGCTGGACTCTCAGGTCTGCTTCCATGTCTCTAACATGGCCTCCGTTGTGCTAAAGCCTGGGGTCCTTTACAGTAGGTGATTACACAGAAAATGATGGCCAGAAATTTGCACCCCACCAATTTCTGTTCTCTCTCCCACCACTAGGTGGAAAATGAACACCTAGTAGTGACCATACTAGAGAAGTTACCATTAACCATGCTCTTCCATTCCTCCTCAGGGTGTGTCCTGGGACCCTTGGTGGATTCCTGAAACAGATCAAAGGCAACCTAGCCACTGTCAGTTGGAGCATGTTTCTTGCTCATGTCTGCAGCTCACAAGCTTGATGTCTTTTCCTCCTCTGCATTACTGTGACAGTTGCTTGTCATTGAGAAACAACACCATAAATTTTTGTAGGGTTATATTTTTCAAAACCTACTTTAATAAGTGTACATAAATGCTTTAACCTCCCTTCTAGCCCACCACCCATCAGAGGTAGGTAGTGGAAAGGAAAGGTTAATAGGGCAAAGGAGGAGGTGGACCTGTTTATAAATAGTTCTTGGGGGTGAATCTAATCTATGTTGTCAGTCCATACAAGTCAGCGGTGGTAGCTAGATCCACTTGCAAACAACATACACAAGTCAGCAATGGCAGTTTGAACCAGAAGAAACCACAAAGATCTGTCAATGGGCCGAGTCTGCGGAAGTGGCAAGAAGCTGCCAAAACATCACCGGAAGTTCCTTGGTGCATTTCTCTCTACAAAGTCACCACAAACAATGACCAGCAAAGGGTGGCAAGGTGAACCAATACCACACAGCGTCATCCACTCTCTGTTGGGTTACACTTACACCCTTCCCAACATCGTGCGTTCTCTCAAGCATCCACTCGAGTAAAACATCACATGCCATTTACCAGGCAGCTTCCAGAAAAACACGTCTGTTCTCAGAAAAACATCTTCCATTTGTATATTTCAGCAAAAACACCTTATAATAAAGTTTCCAGAAAAAAAAATCACATGACACAACTGAGTCTCCAAAGAAACCAGACATTTCCACTTCAAACTTCTTTTTCCTTCTTCATGGTTTCATAGATAGGAGTCTCATTCCTACTGTCCACTTTACCTGTGACCATTTCCCTCTTCCTCATGGCACATCAGGAGCCTTCCACCTTTTCCTTGAAGCCATTTAGAACTTCTCGTTGGCTGCACTTTGGGGTCACTATTATTGTAATATAAAAGTCCTTTGAACAATGTGGTAGCGCACACCTATAATCCCAGCACCTGGGAGATAGATAAAGATAGAAGGATGAGAGGTCAAGGCCATCTTCAGCCACATAGTAAGTTTCAAACCAGTTATGGCTACATGAGACCTATACACATGTGCATGGGCACACACACATGCACATAGAGACACATGCACACACACACACACACACACACACAGGTGCACATACATGTACACGCACAGTGCATGCACACATGCACAAATGGACACATGCACAAATGCACACACATACTTCACACACACACACACACGCACACACACGTGCACATACATGTACACACACAGTACATGCACACATGCACAAATGCACACATGCACAAATGCACACACATACTTCACACACATACACACACACACACCAATAAAGAAAAAATTGCTTAAACAAAAATGCAGTGATACTCTGAGTCAATCTAATAATCAGGATAACCACCAGGTGACTTATGTGTAGGTGGTATATATGATGGGGATTTGCTCACACATCCCAGGCAAGGTAGAACAGTGCATTGTAAGGCTTCCTTGGCCACCTCAGGAATGTTGACACTTTAAAATTCATGAATTATTTGTTAAATATTTTATCTAGTTCTAAATATTCCATCTTAATATTTCCCATACTGTAGTTGACTGCACGTAATGGAAAACACGGGAATCATAGATGATGGGTGATGGAAGAGCATTTTGCAATACAAGACGTTTTAGTTAGACTCCAGAAAAAATGCCTACTGTAGCTTTAGACCCAAAATTTATGGCCACAGGAAACCTTGTAATCGCTTGGATAACTTGAACAGCAAATGAGCAGGCTAGTGCTGAGGCAGCCTGCCAGGGCCATGTGCAGCAGAAGGCACCCTTGTTGCTCTCCTCCCGGGTACACCCGTGCTTGTCCTTAGGTAAGCTTTTCCCAAGAGACTTCTGCAAGGTGGCTTCATACCTTATCTCCCTCACAAGCCCCTAACTTTGTACACAGTAGACTCAAAAGGAAGGTTATTCAGAGTGAATGAGCCTTTGAGTGTTGTTCTCCTGAGCCCTCCTACCTTACCTTCCTCTTTTCACCTCTAAGCACCTTCCTACCCAGGGCAACCCAGAAGATCTCTGCTTGCTCAGACATTGACATTCCCTGCTCAGTTTATGTTGTTGTCAAACCAAGTTGCTTTTCCGTGGAAGCGCACATTTTAAAAAATCATACCTGAAGATGAATTCTGTATGATGGGACAGTGATCACTAGTCTCTCACCAATGATTTCCCCTTACCCTGGCCATGCATTAACATCATCATTCAGTCACAGCAAGCAAACAAAAGCTTAGAATGCAGTAAGTCCAAAGTTAACAAGTTAAGAGTGATGTAAGTGTACCTATTCCCAGAGCCCAGCACCTGTGAGTGCTCTCATGCAGGAATATCTATACACATGAAGAGTGGAAAGAGAAGAACCCAGGCACATAAATCTCCAAGGGACTTGTAAGTTCTGTGTACTAGAATAAAAGAGACATAAATTGATGTGTGAAGAGCTGAACATTACTCCTATAATGAACTCAGTCAGGGCTGGAGAGATACCTCAGTGCTTAGAAGAGTCTGTCCCTTGTGCAGTGGACCAGAGTTCCATTCCAGCACCCACATCAGGCACTGGGGGATCCAACACCTTCTCTTTGGTACACACACACACACACACACACACACACACACACACACACACACACACACCAAATGTCTTTTTTTTAAAACCTTCTATGGTGTCCTGAAGTTCATGCCTGTCTTCTGGCTACTGCTTGCAGCCTGCAGGGTGCCAAGTGTTCCCCCATTGACTACTAGGGTGCACATTGCCGGGTTCCAGAAGCTTCTGTGCCACTCGGACCCTGTAACTGCTTTTCATCTGTTCAAAGAGTTAATGTTCATCCCCTTTCTGGGATATGAGCAGCTGGGAGTGGGAGCGCTCTGTCATCACCGCACTCTGACAAGCCATTTCCCCTTCTTCCATTTCTGTTTGCTCTTACCTTAAATCATTAACCGCCCCCCTCCTCCCCTCGCTGGGAGATTTTGATCAGACCCGGGTCACAGAGGACGAAGGCTCTAGTGTTTTTAGATGCTATATCAGAACTGGCAATATTTCAACTCGAAGTGCACGGTGCCCAGGGCCTTCTGTGATGAGTTCTTCCCGTGAATCTCCCGCCTTCCTCCAAACATGAGGTTTCTTTTTATAGAGTAGTCAGTTCTCTCCCTAAAGGTGTGGTGTCTTTCATTGGCAAAGGAGGCTGTAATTTGTGTATCATTTTCTTGGTTCCAATAACACTGAGGCAATCTCCAGTTGAAGTTTGGTTATGGCAAAGCCTGAGAATATTATCCCATTATTCCTCAGAGTGGGCAGTGGGGAGAGGGGAAATGGCAGTGCAGGCTGATTTTGGTCCTACTTATCCCTTCCCTGCAGCAGAACAGAAAGACAGAAACTATGGGAGTATGAGAAGGAAAAGAAGCCCCTTGCCCTGGGATATAGTTTGCCTGTCTTACTGAGAGTTCAACACAACTAAGAAAGCCAAAATTGTCCACAAAGATAATTTGTGATTTTTTTTAATTCTTTTTTTTTTTTAGATTTTATTTATTCATTTAATGTATATGAATATACCGATACTGTCTTCAGACACACCAGAAGAGGGCATCAGATCCCGTTACAGATGGTTGTGAGCTGAGAACTGAACTCAGGACCTCTGGAAGAGCAGTCAGTGCTCTTAACTGCTGAGCCATCTCCCCAGCTAACGTGTAATTTTAATGTGCCTTCATAATGGCATCTCAAGCAAGGATGCTGAAGACAACAAGTGGCCTGAGCTTCAGTGGGCAAACTGTAATCTTGAGTCTTTCCATGTTAGTGCTCCTCTCTGTAGCCTAAATCCAGTGTGCCCCATAAAGTCATCTTAACAATTCCATTCACAAAGGAAATTTTTAAGATAAAAAAAATAAAAGTAAGAGGCTGGAGAAATGGTTCAGGGGTTAAGAGTACTGGATGGTCTTCCAGAGGATACATATTTGACTCCCAACATTCACATGGCTCATAACCTTCTGTAATTCCAGTTTCAGGGCATCTAACACCCTCTTCTTCTGGTCTCCTTGAGCACTGCATGAATGTAGTACACAGACATACATGCAGGCAAGACTCTTATGACATAAAATAAAGTAAAAAAAAAGCTCATATATTTTCCATTTTAAAAAAATTGTCTTGCTTTTGTATTTTGCTTAGTCTTTCAACCTTATAAATATATAAACCTATATACATTCCTCTAAGGAACGTAACTCGGGAAGCCACAGGATCACATACAGCCTTCGGAGAGTATGCTTGGGCTCCTCCGGTAATTCTGTCTAAACGCTTAATAAGCTCAGTGGCTCTCCTTCACCCTGGGCCATCTTGGAGACGTGATGGGAAGGGGACTCCTCAGGCTGCTGGTGGCTGTAGGTCTGTCTCTCTCACCTTTACTGACACCACCACTGCCATCTCCCATTGTTGAGGGTTGGTGTGGCAGGAGAGAACACCCACTTTGCAAAGATAACCAACTCTGGGCATATATTCATCCGACATTGACAATCTTTAAGGCTGGGAGTCTGGACTTGAAGCCAGGCAACCTGGGTTTCTTATCTGTAGCAATAGCTGCCTGGGTGGCTTCTCTCCACCCTAGTTTCTTCATCAGTCAAATAACGTCTTCTCCCGAGCTTCAAAGAGTACACAGGCCTGGGGTCTTGCAGGCTCCATGGGTATCAGAATAGATGACAACATGTTATAACACCATTGTGGCTTCCTTACCATAAGTGCTGAAAGAAGGGACCAAAAGAGAATAGTTCAAAGGATTGACAAAGAAGGAAGGAATAAAGTGTTTTGTGTGCGATTCTTGTAACGGTATCCTGTTTAGGCATTTCTGAGTGCAGTCCTGTGTATTAAAGAGATAAAGACCCGGGAGTTGGGAATAGGGAAGATCCTGGCTCACAGGCGCTATGTGCTAATCCTATTTGTAAGCACACTAGAGGGCGCATGCTGCTTCAGTTAGTTCTGAGAAGGTCATATCTTGAGCTCAAGACCCTTCAGGTTTGCTTGCTCCTCCTGCCTCTGAGGAATTCAATAGCTAGTATCTCAACTGTGACTCACGCTCTCCCATGTTATCTACTTATGCCTACGTCTAACACTGAAAGTTCTCTGCGTCCTTCCTATTTTGATTCCAAGTGCTAATATCAGACTGTTGGTGAATTCGTAGAATCCACAGACACGTTGAGTTTGTAGTCATCAGAGAGGAGTTGCCTGGTTGGCCCCTACATATCAGACATATTATACATCTTCACTTCAATGGGTATCTAATAACACATGTCTGCGTGTATCAAACATTTTTTTAAAGTTCATATTATTTTGCCCTATGCAATACCTTGTTTCTCCTGTTTCACAGGTCTTTCAGCTTCCTAGTTTCCTTCTGTTTTCCTCTAATTGTCATGTCTAGAATATTTAATTCATCACTTCTCAGCCTTTTGGCTAAGATCAAGTGTAGGATATTTACTTTACCCAGTGTCAGGCACACTTCAATGCCTGGAAGCTCAAGAAAGAAAAGGAGAAAAATTGCCCTATCTCAGTTTACAGTTGTGTAGCTGTGCTACCTCTCATCTATACACAAGTCTTTCTTGCACCCCCAAGGCCCTCTAGGAGAGGAAGAGCGCTTCTCAACTTCTCTGTGTGGTGTGTACATGTGTATGTTTGTGTTTGTGTGTGTGTGGGGGGGGTGTTACCTGCTTGTGCATTTGTGGAAGCCAAAGGTCAACACTGGGTGTCTTCCTCTGTTGCTACCCACTTCGTTTTTCCTTTTTGAGACAGGCTTGCCCAGTGAACCTGGAGTTTGCCATTTCTGTAAGCGGGCTGGCTAGTGAGCTCCCAGGAGCCACCAGTCTCCACTCTCCACCAGCAGAGCTGCGGATGTGCGCTGCCATGCCTGATCTTACACAGAAGCTGGCCATTCAGACTCAGGCTCCCCTGCTTTCATGACTGGCACGCCACTCACTAAGTCATCTCCCCAGCTCCCCTTTCAACCTTTAATCCCCTCTTTCCTAATCGTACTGAGCAGATAGCCAATAAGTGCGGTCAGAATGCCCGTTTATCAAATGGATAGAACTAGAAAAAAAGTCATCCTGAGGTAACCCTGACCTACAAAGCCAAATATGGTCTGTGCTCACTTATAAGTGGATATTAGCTGTAAAGTGAAGGATGACCATGCTACAATCCGCAGACCCAGAGAGGCTAAGTAGCAATGAGGGCTCCATGGAGGGGGGGCATGAATCTCCCTGGGAAGGGGAAATAGAATAGATATTGTGGATAGACTAGGGGTATGTTGGAATGGGAATGGGAATGATCAGGTTGGGGGGAAGATGGAGGGAAAGAATACTGGGAGAGAGGACTGGAATGGGGGACATTACAGGGACAAGATTGAAACCTAGGACAGTGGAAACCCCTAGGAATCTATAAGGGTGTGACCCTAGCAAAACACCTAATAATGAGGAATACAGAGCCTGCACTGGCCATATTCTTCAACCAGGCAAGACTTCCAGTGGAGGGATTGGTACACCAACCCAGCCACAAAAACTTTGACCTACAATTTGTCCTACTTGCAAAATGTGCTGGGTAAAGGTGGCACAGAAATTGTGGGAGTGGCCAACCAGTGACTGGTCCAGTTTGAGATCCATGCCATGTGAGGGAACTCACCCCTGACACTGCCCAGGGGCCCAGGAACCAGAGGCTGGAGAGCCCAGAGACCTAGAATAGAACCAAACATGACTGGGGAAAAATGTCAAGGAAATGAAATGATTTCTAATGACATTCTGCTATACCTGTAGACAGAAGCCTAGCATAATTATCCTCAGCAGCTGATAAAAACAGATGCAGAGACCAACAGCCTTAGGCAGAGCTCCCTGAATCCTGCAAAAGAGGGGGAGGGAGGACTATAGGATCCAGAGGGGTCAAGGACATCAAAGAAAGTGCATAAAATCAACTAACCTGGGCTCAAAGGGACTCACGGAGACTGAGCTGACAATCATGGAGTCTGCGTGGGTCTAACCTAGGCCCTCTGCATAGATATTACAGTTGTGTCGCTTGGTCTTCTTGTGGGACTCCTAACAGTTGGAGCAGGGCCTGTCTCTGACTTTTTGCTTGTTTTGGGGACCCCTTTTCTCCTACTGGGTTGTCTCAATATGAGGGGAGGTACTTTATATTATCTCAATTTGATATGCCATGTTTGGTTATATCAAACCAAATATCCCTGGGAGGCCTTCCCTTTTCTGAAGGGAAATGAAGGAGGAGTGGATTGTGGGAGGGGTAGTAGAGGGGAGGGACTGGGAGGAGAAGATGGAGAGGAAAAGGCAGAAGCTCATTCCTATTTTCCTTAAGAAATAGAGATTTATTACAGATAGTGTGACAACTGGCACTGGGGCAATTTCAGGATGACAGCAGGTTAAAGTTGACTGCTTTCCCATTACCCTTGCAAAACTCTCTCGATAGATAGATAGATAGATAGATAGATAGATAGATAGATAGATAGAAGATATAGATAGATAGATAGATAGATAGATAGATAGATAGATAGATAGATAGATAGATAGAAGATAGAGATAGATAGATAGATGATAGAGAGATAGATAGATATATAGATAGATGTTAGAGAGATAGATAGAAGATAGAGAGATAGGTAGAAGAGAGATAGATAGATAGATAGATAGATAGATAGATAGATAGATGATAGAGAGATAGATAGATATATAGATAGATGTTAGAGAGATAGAAGATAGAGAGATAGGTAGAAGAGAGAGAGAGAGAGAGAGAGAGAGAGAGAGAGAGAGAGAGAGAGAAACATATGTAAAAGGGGATCTCACTGTGTAGCCCAGGTTGCTCTCAGACTCCTGCCGACCCCCAGCCCCAGTCTGCTGAATGCTGAGGTTACAAGCAGACACCAAAGCTACCCCATAAATGTTCTCATTTTTCTACTGCTGCTCCTCCATCGAGCCTCATGGGCTCATTTACTCTCCATTCTCCAACCTAAGTTCTGATTGGCCTAGCTAATTCCCATCTGTCTTACTGGATGGCCTGCCTCCTTCTTGTCAGGCTCTTTTCTGGATTCACACCCAGTCTCTGGTTAGCTCACTTAAGTTAGGTGCACACTTTGACCTAATGAGTGGTACTCCTGCCCACAAGGCTGCCTGGCCTGCAGCTTTGAAGGATCAAGGGGGGAGGGAGGAGCTGAAAGTGCACTTCGAGGCAATAGTACAGGAGGCAACAGTCCTACAGAACACAGCGGAGAATCTTCATAAGGAGGGTGACTGTGCACTGTACCATCAGATAGAGGGATGGCCTGGAGCCCAGGGTATGACTCAGTGGTGTAGTGCAACATGTATGAAGCCCAGAGTTCTATCATAGGCAATGGCAAATGCTAAAGCATTCCTAACTGTGGGGTAATTTACCATTATCTATTCATTGACTTGTTCCATGCTCTGCACACATGTTAACTCACTTGACCTTCTATGATGTCACATTTGAGTTGACAGGCTTGGCAAATTCAGGTCAGGATGAATGTCCAAGTGTCACCTGGGCTATCATAAGCCCAACAGAAGGACTTGTTTATCTGAAATCCAAGCCTAACAGAGAGTGTGGCAACCCTGTATATCCCCATTTTACAGATGAGGACATAAAGGCACAGGGACAGCTAGTACACAGCATGGAACTAGATGTGACAAAGCCACCCAGCTTTAGATTCTGTGTTCTGATCAACTGTGTCACACTTCTGCCTTTAAGCCTGTGTCAGTGGCAGGGATGGACAGGTGGACACACACACACACATGCACACACATGCATACATACCAATGAAGAAATCACACCATTTTCCTCTATTCTTGTCAATATCTTTCAAAAATAAAAATCTAAGAGCAAATGAAGAGGAAACTTAATGATTCTTTGGAAAGTCAGTTACGTTGGATGGTGCTTTGCTGGGGAAAACACATGAAGGAGTGTTTTCCTGAAGCAGATACAGGTAAAAGGCTAAGGCAGACTTGTGAAGGAATATTTCGCTGAAGCAGACACAAGTGAAATTATGTTCTGCTAATGCAAGCACATGAAAGGACACGTGATGATGTTCTTTGCCAACAACATGCATGTATTGGTCTGCCTTACATTGCAAAGTTGAGCTGCATTTGTCATGATTCCATAGAGAGAAACGCTCACAAAACCTTCTGGTGGTGTGCCAAGGCCAAGGCTTCTTGCCGCTTCCAAGGACATAAGCTGATTGGCAGAGTGATGTCAGCTGAGGCAAGACATGTGGTGAGGTGAGACCCGTGGAGGACACGTGATGTTTGGCAGGCATATAACTAAGCCCAGTGGACTGTGATGGAGGCTGAGATAGGCTTGCTTATAGAGCTAGCTGTGCCACGCTTGCTGGTCCCGCATCTTCGCTGATCTTTACTTTGTCAAGAGAGGCACAACCAAGAACTTCTGGCCTTCCTGCTGGTCCTTCCTGCTGAGTCATGTCAAGGCTGAGGCCTAGATGTCTCTGCTAGGTCGAGTCACCTCTGTTGCTAACCCAAACTGAACTGCTAGTGTATCCGTGAAGTGTTTATGGGTGGGTTGAGCTGCCACTGCCTGCTCACCTATGAACTGAAATACCAATTTCCAGACAACATAGAAGGGAGTTGTTGAAAAGAACCTTTCTAAACATTCAACTCTCCAGTATCCTTTCTTTTCCACTACCTCTGGTGGCTGGTGGGTGAAAAGGGAAGTTAGAGTGTTTAAGAACCATTATTAAAAGTAGGCTTTGAAAAAAAATAAAGTTACAAACTGTCCTAAAGTGTTGGATCACCTAGAGTCTAGAGAAGAGACAGAAAAAGCAGCAGAAATTTGAGCAGGAGAGAGTACATATGATGACATGTTGTCAACTTTACGCAAAGTGACCTTGCCTAACAATAGGGAAAAGAAAACAAAGGGCAGATATCTCATTCATGGCTCAGAGTGGCCATCACCTGACCTAAATGACAGTAACAGGAAGGTACTTGGAAACCTTGCCCCTCCCAATTACAGGGAGATTTCCCAGTTGTCACAAGAGCACAGAGCCTGCCCTGCTAGTGCCAAGGACACTGGCTGGAGACCACCACTGTGAAACAGCTCTGGGCATCCTGCCAGTGTTGCACAAGGTAGCTGGACTAACTGCTTGCTGATAGCCTTGCCCCAACTCAGGAAACTGAAAACCAGAGAAAACCCTCCTCTTGCTCTAGCCTTGCTCTGTCCCTTCCATATCCCCTATTGTTATGACCCAGCGCTGAGCCAGCTGGCAAGGGAGAAAGCTCTGTGGTCTTTAGAGACAGCTCTAATATCACAAAGCAGGCAAAGATGATGTGTTTGGAGTGGAAAGAGGGTGAATGGCTAACTGGCACAAACAGGAAATTTCATTCTTCATTCCAAGGATGGATAGAAGCCCAAACATTATCACACACACACACACACACACACACACACACACACACACACACACACAATGGAGGTTTGGGTGAACACATCTCTCTCAGTGGAGTTACAAACTATAGCCTGCCCTTGGGGCGTTGATTAAGCAAGACAAGGCCACAGAAAGCTCACTCACTCTGGGGAAGTACTCAGAAGGCCAAGTGATTTCCAGGTGAACAAGTGTTCAGCACAGTTAATGGAGCTGAGAAGCTCAGTGAGGAGAGATTGAGTCAAAAAAAAATAAATCAAGCCCAGATAGCTAAGACACGGTGGGGCCTCCTTCATTAAGATTTGAAAGAGATGTGATAAACACGTACTGCACAAAATGGTACTTATGCCCCGGAGCCCTTGACATTTGAGATTGTAAGAGTGATGTGTGAAGAGGCAGGGGCAGGGTGTGATGAACTGTGAGGACCCTTTCTACTGCCAGAAGGGATGTGATCTAAGAGGGTGATGGATAGATAGTCCAGGAGGAGGAGGAGAGGGAGTCAAGTCTTGGGTCTCTTGTCTTCAATTAGGAGAGTGCCATCATCCTTTACAAGCAGCTCTTTCTTCTTCTTTTTCTTCTTCTTCTTCTTCTTCTTCTTCTTCTTCTTCTTCTTCTTCTTCTTCTTCTTCTTCTTCTTCTTCTTCTTCTTCTTCTTCTTCTTCTCCTTCTCCTTCTCCTTCTCCTTCTCCTTCTCCTTCTCCTCCTCCTCCTCCTCCTCCTCCTCCTCCTCCTCCTTCCCCCTTCCCCTTTCCCCCTTCCCCCTTCCCTCTCCCCTCCCCCCACACCCTCCTACCTTTAATTCTCAGAGCCATGACTTTCTCACCTCCACAGCAGCCTCTCTAATTGCACAGTGTCCTCTCCGATTTGTTGTCTCGACAATCACATCTGTCCTGCAAACTGCTGACTCTCAGCCTTGCTGGGGAAATTGAACACATCATTCTTTGGTAATGCTGATGTTACCAAGGCCAGTCCAAGGGGCTGTTCTTCTATATTGGACATACACCTCACCCTCTTGTCTACCTTCATAATGGTGTCTCCTAATAGTTGTAAAACATTTACCTACCAGCCCACACTGGTCTGTGCTGATTGCCTCAGAACCTAAAGCATCCAGTAGTTATGAAAGTAACTTGTGCCTACAGCTCATAGATTTGCCTTCATCCTCTTCTTTAGAGAACATGACTTTTCCAAATGTCTTAACGTGTTTTAGAACCTTATGTTCTAGTACATTCATAAGAGTAATAGAGCTAATAAGTAAATTAGGGGCACAATGAGCTGTGAGGTCTCTTTTGACTGTCAGAAGATGAGGGATAGAGTCCTGGGGAAGGGAAGGAAGTGTGTGTGTGTGTGTGTGTGTGTGTGTGTGTATTCAAGTCTGGGGTCTCTTGGTATATATATATATATATATATGTATATATATATATATATATATATATATGCTATACTATAAGAAATTTATACTATATATAGTGTAGCATGCCAAAGTGTGCAGCCAATTCTCTGGGTTTGAATCCTGAATCTGTCACTTACCAGGTTGTTGTGTTATTTTTCCCAGGAACATAAACAATCTCTATCTACCCCATACAGGGCCCTGATAAGAGACCAATGTAACTATTGTAACCAAGTTCAGCTTGGCAAACCCATGAGCTTGTGTGTTTGTTGACTGGAGCTGGAGGGAGGGCTTAGTGAAAGGAGTATAAGTAACAAAGAAACAGCTGCATCATCGTGAAGTCCTTCCACAGCATCTGTGCTAGCTTCATAGAGGATGCAGCGTGGAGTCTCACCTTCAGTTAACCCTCCACCTGCCGTGTACTCTAGCATCCTCAGTGGTCACATGAAGCTGAAGGGCAGGAGGATGAAGTGCTGGTTCACTGGAAACCTAGATGAGTGTCCTGTGACCCTCCCCACTTCCTGCTCGGGAATATTGAAAGCTTTATTGCTGTTCTTACAGATCCAGCTGCCATGCATAGTGGCGCTTACTTCCCTGCCATGACTAAGGGACCGTGTCATGTCTAGCCTGGAGGAAACTGCTTTGCCCCACAAAGACATGTAAATTCATGTGAAAAATTTTAACTTCTAGAGACTAATTCTAATGATAATGGTATCTATTTCAGCAGACTGGAATATGAATGAGTGCATTACGATATTTAGTAGCTACCCTGGTCATTCCCTCCAGTGATGGATTGTAAGTTCTTGGCTCAGGGAGTGGCACTATTAGAAGGTGTGGCCTTGTTGAAGTAGGTGTGCCACTGTGGATGTGGGCTATAAGATCTTCACCCTAACTGCCTGAATGGGAGTATTCTGATAGCAGACTTCAGATGAAGATGTAGAACTCTCAGCTCCTCCTGCACCATGCCTGCGTGGATGCTGCCGTGTTCCTGTCTTGATGATAATGGACTGAACCTCTGAACCTGTAAGCCAGTCCCAATGAAATGTTGTCCTTATAAGACTTGCCTTGGTCATAGTGTCTGTTCACGGCAGTAAAACCTAATTAAGACACCCTCCTTCACCCAAGAATTGAATACACTGGTCACAAGGCAATACAAGTTGGCGATAGCCCAAGAGAAGAGAAATAGGCTAGGTGAGTCCCACAATCACCCCAGCTTATGTATTGGAGATGGCAAGGCTCAGTGAGGGTAGGTGTATCCAACAGAGAATGGCATTCTCAAGAAGCTGTGCAGACTGAGGACAGAGTCTATGAACTGGGAAGCTGCTGGAACTGCTAGCACCCTACGTAGATCCTCCAATCAACTGCAGAGCGCTTCCCTCAAGTACTAGCATGCCCTTGTGTAGTCAGAATTCTCCAGGGCTAAGAAGATAATTGCTAGAAACTAGAACAGAGGTTACCCAAGGCTGGACCAGTTTCCATACCCCCAGATGGAATGCAGCAATCTTGTAATACACAGGACGTTTGAGAAAAGCATTTTCCGTCATTGTGGATCTTTGTCCTGGTTCTATTTTTAGCAAACTTCAGAGAAAGTCCCTACAGGAAAACTCATACTGCCAGGAGTTTAGCCACATGCCAGGACAATTGTGCACTCTTTGGAAGAATACAACAAAACCCAGCAGCCCACACCATGCCATTCAGTGTCTGTCACAAAAAGAGAAATTTCCAGGCATTCAAGAGTCTGGAAAAATATCATCTGTAATCATTACGGATGGATTTTAGATGAGACAGTTGACAAAGTTGGCATGTAAGGATCTCAGAGCACTGCTGTAAATATGTTAATGGACATCAAAAAGCAAGAACATATGAGGAAATGGCATATAAAATGAAGTAGACCATGCAGATAGAGACACATTATTTAAAAAACTAAAACATACTGAATGGTATTAACTGAAGATTGTAGACCCCAGGAAAGGGCAGACAAGCAGGTAAGTACTAAATGGATGCATGCTCAAATACACAGAGGAGAAACCCTTGAAGAGAAGAGTTCCTGTGGACCCCAGGATGCCAGTCTACAGTCATGCCACTGGCAGCCAAGATAAGAAGAGAGAGAACAAATTACCTGGAGAAGTAGTAGTTAACAAGTCCCCTCCCCCAATCAGAATCACAGGTTCTAAGAATCTCAACAGATCTCAGTTGGTGTGGGCTCAGGGACCATGACCTCAAGGCACACCACATCAAATTTCTGAATGTAAATGAAAGAATGGAAGAAAAACCCAGAACAAGGATGCCTTGACTCGCTGGAACCAAGGGCAACAGTGGCCTCATGAGAGGTCACTCAAGCCCGAAGCACTCTTTAAAACATTGAAAGAATTTTTTTTTTCTTAAAAATCAATTAAAAGACTTGGGGGAAGAAAAACTCTTTCACAAACAAAAGCAAACGAAGTCACTGGACAAGAGAAAACTCATAGCCATCTAAAATGGTGTCTGATTAGACTTGACTCATGTGTGGATGTCCTACAGACCCCCAAACCAGAGAAAGAAATGACCAGATAGTAAATTCAGTGACTCTCCCAGAACACAAGGGAAACAAGAATAAATCAAAAGACATCCCAAGGTTTCGAGTCAAAAGTCTTTCTAGTGTTAAAAATCCTCTACTACCTTGTAAAAATCAATTGTATTTTCTTGTACTAAACATACTTCCCCAAAGGGAAATTAAAGAATCCCATTTCCATCAATACCAAAAAGAACAAACTACCTAGGAAAGAATTGACTAAGGAGGCGAGAGACCTGTGTGCTCAAAACCATAAAACATTGATGAGATGTTATGAGAGCTACACACATAAACAAAGATATCTCATGTCTTTGGATCAGAAAAGTCTAAGTACTATTAAAGAGCCCAGATTACCCACAATTTATAGAGTCAGAATCCTCTTCAGAAATCCCTGTGGCAATGTTCGACAAAATTAGAGGAAAAAAATTCTATAGGACCACAGAGGACTCTGCATGGTGAAAATAATTTTGAGGAAAAAAATGCTAGAAGCTTTACAAATTTAAAGTAATAAAAACAGCATGGTATTGACATAAAGACAGACTTACAGACCCACAGCACAGAACACAGAGCCCAGAAATGAGCAGCTACTGTCAAGTCCAGCTAGACAGAGGAACCAAGAATGCCGCTGAGAAAGAATGGTCTCTTCAGCAGTCAATGCTGGGAAACTGGGTGCCTACAGGTGAAAAACCAGAAGTAGACACCACCTTCTCCTTAGAAAACATCACTCAGTGAGGACTTTTAAACATGAATCCTGGGGCCATAAAACCCTTGAGAGGTAGCTTAGGGGCCCCAGGACACCTGAGTCAGCATATTTCTTGGCTCGAGCTCAAGAGTGGACAATGGAAGCTGTGGTCAGAGAAGCTTCTGCATAACCTAGGAAATGATCAACAGGAGAAAAAGGGCTGCCTGTGGGACGGAGGGAACATTCTCAAACCTCTATCAGATGAAGGACTAATGCCCACAACACACAAGGAGGACCTTGCACCCACTAATAAAAATCCCAAATAAGCGAATCACAAAATGAGCAGAGTTGGGCTGGAGAGAGGGCTCCGTGGCTAAGGTAACAGCACTGCCTGCTCTCACGGAGGACCTGGGGTGGATTCATAGCACCCACACAGTAGCTCACAACTGTCTCTAACTTGAGCTCCAGGGGATCCCGTGCCCTCTTCTGGCCTCCGTGAACACCTATGTGTGGTTCACGTGTGTACAGGCAGGCATGAAATAAAAATATAAATTCTTTTTTAAAATGAACAGAGGATTTTTTTAAACGTAAGTTCTCACTATATAGCCCTGGTACTCTCTGTGTACCAGGATGGCTTACTCTCTCGTGCTGGGATTAAAGACATGTGTCACCACATCCAGCCTCATGAAGATATATATATATATATATATATATATATATATATATATATATATATATATATATATATATCACAAATGGATTTTTAAAAGTATATGAAAAGACTGTTAATGCCACTAAAAGGAAAAGTGCAAATAAAACTGACAATGACCCATCACCACATGCTTTTTGAGATGAATATTATTTTTAAAAATGAAAATGACTGCCAGTGAGGCTATGGAGACCTGTGAAGATGTCAAAATGTATGGCTGCTATGGAAATCAGTGGAGAGTCTCCTAAAAATACACAAACAGAAAGCACACACACAGCCATCCCATTCTAGGTATTGATGGAAATCGGATCTCAGCGAGGGGTTAGTCCTCTCCTGTTCTTTGCAGCACTGTTCACAACACCTCAGATACAGAGAGAAATATAAATACCCATTGGTGGATGAACAGGTGAAGAAAGTGTGAGAGGCTCTGTGTGTGTGAATAGTATTCAGCCTTTAGAAGGAAGGACTTTCTGGGGCTGGAGAGGCTGCTCAGGCAGTGTCATAGGAGCACAGTTAGTATAAAATAAAATAAAATAAAATAAAATAAAATAAAATAAAATACCACCTGTATGTTAGTTCCAGGGAGGTGAAAAGAAGAGGATGGCTGGGGCTTGCTGGCCAGCCAGGCTAGATAAACCAGTGAGCTCCAAGTTCAGTGAGAAACCTCAGAAAACAATAAGGAAAATGATGGAGAAAGATAACTCACCTCTAGCCTCCTTACACACATACACACATACACACATACATACATACACACACACACATACCTACACATACACACACATGCATACTTACACACACATATATATAAACACATACACGTATACACATATACATACACATGAATACACACACATACACATACATACACATACATACATGCATTCACATATACACACGTGCACACACACATACACACATACACACAGACACACACATAACATGTACAGACACATATACATATATACAAACATATACACATATACACACATGCACACACACACATGTGCACATACATATACACATGCGCACACACATATACACACATGCACACACACATACACACATACACACACATAACATATACAGACACATATACATACATACAAACATATACACATATACACACATGCGCACACACATACACACATGCGCACATACATACACACATGCGCACACACATATACACACATAAACACAGACACACACATACACATGTACACACACACACACACACACACACACACACACAGAGGAAAACTACCATATGAATAGAAATGAACTCTGTCGAATTTACACTAAATGAACTGTGGCATAGTTACTGAAACACAAGACTGCACACATAGAGGAAGTATTTCTAGAGGAAATAAAATCAAATACACAGAAGCAGATGGTGGGTGGCTAGAATGATGGCTGCCGAGGATGCAGGAGGAGAGGGAGGTCACTGTTCCACAGGCATAAGGTTTCATTTTCTCAAGGTAACCAGCTATTAGAGAACAGCAACACACTGCTGTGTCTCAAGCTAACATCTCTGTGGTGCACACGTCAAAAGTTGTGCAGGCTGAGTCAGGCATGGTGGTGCACTTGAAAGTCTGAGACAGGAGGATTACACCATTGAGGGTACCCCAGGCTACAGGGTAAGAACCTGTCTCAAACAAAATAAGACAAAGCACGTGAGAATCACCTTAACAACATAGATCTTATGTTATTTTTATCCAAATAGAGAAGGAAAAATATAGTTAAGATAAAGCACTTTCGGATTACTCGAACCCATTGCCAATAGATGTATGCTAAAAGAAATTTAAAGTGACATTCTTCAGGGAAAAAAGGGATAACAAATGTAAATTTGAATCTATAAAAAGAATGACTACTGAAGATAGAATCTATGTGGGTAAGTATAAAAGATAGCTTCCTTCATATTTAAAATTTGTGTATGGACGATTGACTGTCTGAAGCAAAGCTTTAAATACATCATGAGGTCTATAAATGGGGCACCAAACTGTAAACACTAACAGGAAGCAAGGAGGAGCAGGCAGGATCTGCTAGGCACTTTTTATGTCACAGGAGAAGAAGTAAAATATCATATAAGGATGAGAGTGAGACAGAATTCTAAAAATTATTCCGTTGTGAAGGATGCAACTATGTCCAAAGGGAACAAAGGACAGATGGGTCAAACATAAGCTGATGACAAGATGGCAAGCTGAAACTGAGAGTAAATAAAGTGAAAGGTACCATCTCAGCTACGCAGTTCAAACCCAGACAGGGGCTGACTATAGCACTAATAGACAATGGATGCTTCAGACCTGGGGATGTGATCAAGGAGGTGGAGAGGCATTTCACAGTGATAAAGGAGCTCTCAAGGAAGACAAAAGGATTCCAAATGGATCTGAGCTAAAGAGAGAGGGCCAAGAGCAGGAACAAGAATCAGACAGAAGGAAACCCAAGATAGGCAAGTGCAGAATTACAATGGACTATTCCTACCCTCCCCTCACTTATGCATGGAACAACTAGAAAACAGCACAAGCCCGCAGCAGTCTCCCAACAACCATGACCTAGTTGATATTTATAGAACATCTCATACAACAAGGACATAACAAACAAATGTCTTCAAATCTGCAGAAAGCCGTTACCAAATGGACTATGAACTGGGCCATAAGATTAATCGATCATTAAGTCAAAGTAACTGGAGTTAAATAGAATATGTTCTTAGGTCACGACAGTAAAAACAAACAAACAAACAAACAAACAAAAACAAAACATAAATATACTAAGAAAAATCTCTAAAGAGTTTAAAAGTAACTAATTTCTCAAAACTAATGGCCAAAGTAGAGTTAGAAAAGAATTAGAAAATACTTCAAAACTAGTGCAAATGAAGATGTACATTTGTGAACTATAACTAAAAAGGCTGCCCAGAGAAGCATAATTTAGTTGACCATAATTTAGTAATCTAAATAATTTAAATTAGTAATCTAATTTTCTGTCTTGCAAGACTACAAGTGAAAGCAAATTAAAATTAAAGTGCTCAGAAAGAAAGGGAAAGAATGAGATCAAAGCCTACATCAAATCCACTGAAAACAGACAAGAGAGAGAGAAGACTCAATAGAAAGAAGAGAAGCTTTTCTAATGAGCTCCAGTGGAGGAACCTCCAGCCAGCCAGCTCGGCAGGCAGTGAGACACAAGCCACCAAGGTCAAGAATGAGAGCTTAAAAGAAATGAAAACTTGCCCTAAAAATATAAATGCACAAAGTCCACCACGATGATTAATTTTGTTAACTTGACACAGCTGGGAAGAGGAAACCCCAGTTGAGAAATCACCCCCCCCCATCCGATTGTCCCATGGGCATGTCTGTGGGCATTTTCTTGACTGCCAATCGCCACTGTGGGTGGTACCACCTCTGGGCATGTGAGCTTGGGAAAGGTAGATGATGATGTCAGAGGAAGTACTCAAGTAAGCAGGGTTTCTCCATGGTCTCTGCTTCAGCTCCTGCCTTGGCTTCTTTGAATTATGACGGTAACCTGTAGGATAAAAAGACTCCCCTCCCCAAGTTGCCTTTGGTCGTGGTGTTTCATCCCAGCAACAGAAAGCCAACTAAGATAGCCATTCAAGAACCTGTTGTTTACTTATAATGTTAAACTTTTCTACAGACTTCAGACCGAAATGCCTTCAAACGGACAAATTCTGTAAAATATTTAAAGTAGAAATAGTAGCTACACTACACAAACCTTTTATAAATAACGAGAAGGTGTGCTTCCCGTCTGTCTTAGGGTTTCTAATTTTATGGTCAAAAGCAACTTAGGGACGAAAGGGTATATTTCAGCTGACAACTCTGAGGTCACAGTTCATCACCGAGGGGAGTCAGAGCAAGATATCGGCATAGGAACCTGGAGGCAGGAAGTGAAGCACAGGTTACTGCTTTCTGGCTTGTTCTATGTGGGTCGCTTACCCGCCTGCCTGGGGACACTACTGCATGCAATGTACTGGGCCCTTCCATATCAAAAGTTAATTAAGAAAAATGCATGTCTTAGTTGGGGGTTTCTGTTGCTGTGAAGAGGCGCCATCACCACTGTAACTCTTACAAAGAAAACCATTTATCTGAGGCTAGCTTACAGTGCGGACGTGGCAGAACATGTTGCCATGTCAAGTATGGCGGCACATAGGCTAACGTGGTGCCAGAGAAGGAGCCGAGAGTTCTACATCTCGACTGGCAGGCAGCAGGAAGAAAGAATGACACTGGGCCTGGCTTGAGCTTCGGAAGTCTCACAGCCTGCCCACAGTGACATACTTCCTCCAACAAGGTCACCCCTACTTGGACAAGGCCACCCCCCCCCAATCGTGCTACTCCCTATGAGTGTTCTGAGAACTATGAGCACAGAGAACTGCAGTTCCCTACATACGTGCCTAAAGGCAATCTGGTGGAGGCATTTTCTCAACTGAGATTTCTTTTCCCAGCTAACTCTAGCTTGTGTAAACCTGACCACAAAAAGCCCACCCTGGATACTGCCTGACACCATTTATGAACCCAGCATTACCCGGACGCCAAAGCCTAAGTTACCACTAGAAAGCTATTGATCAGTGGCACTTACTAATATAGATGCAAGTGTTATTGACAAACTACTAGTAAGTTAAATCTAGCAATCTAGACAAAAATTAATATGAGGGGTGGGCAGGGAGATGGATCAGTGGATGGAGTATCTGCCGATCAAGCATGAAGACCTGAATTCAGACCCCAGCAGCCATGTATGAGCTGTGGGGAGGGGGGGAGTGAGTGTCTGTAACTCGATGGGCATTTGGGGTAGAAACAGGTAGATCCTCAAGCTCACTGGTGGGATGGAGCTCCAGGGAAGTTTGGAGGCCCACGGGAATGTGCTATCTGCTTGTGGTTGTGAAAATGGGGCAGACACACTTATTAAAACTCAGTAACGTGCTCTCTTAAAACAGAGAGTGGAAAAAGAATGGAATAGCTTCAGCAACTAAAAGACACCAGCCATGGACACACGTACCGGTGTGGGCAAACCTCACAAAACACCGAGGGAAAGGCACAGGAGCATGGGCCAAGTCCTGAGACAGATAGACCTACCTAAGGCTGCAGAATGAGAGGCAGACTGCATCCGGCTGGGGCTGGGGCTGCTGACCCTGGAGGGGCCTCTGGTCAAGCCTGGGGTGAAGGATCTGTTTTGATTGAGTGTGAGTTGCACAACTGTTTACATTTCCCAAGAGCCTTTGGACCACATAGAGATTTATGGATTTCATTGTGTACAAATTATACTTCGATAATTTTCTCTTTAAAGTAGCAAATGGTTTTTCTCTGCATGGTTTCTTTACAGTGTTTGTTTGCAGAGATCGGCAAAACCTTCCCTTCTCTCAAGTTTTAGAAATACAGGGTTCAGAGCCAGGTATAGAGGCTCCCTCCAGGGCTGAGGAGGCTGAAGCAGGAGGATGACAACTTTGAGGGTAGCCTGGTCTATATAGTGAGACTCCAACTCAAAACAAAACAAAGCAGAACAAAACAAAACAAAAAAACAACTCCTCCAAAGCAAAACAACAACAACAACCACAACAACAACAACAACAACCACAACAACAACAACAACCACAACAACAACCACCACAACAACCACAACAACAACCACAACAACAACAACAACAACCACAACAACAACCACCACCACCACCACAACAACAACAACCACAACAACAACGAAACCAAACAAAGGATGAGGAAGAGAAAGTGGGCAGTGGAGGGGTGGGGGTGGGGGTGGGGGTGGGGGTAGCGGCAGTGTCAGACAATCCTGTAACTTAGCTCAGATCACATAGTTGGGAAAAATTCAATCTTTTTACCTCTTTTCTAGTCTTCCACATCTGCAAAGCACTATATAGTAGGGTTTTTTAAAATTTATTTATTTTATGTATGAGTACACTGTTGCTGTCTTCAGACACACCAGAAGGGGGCATCAGATTGTATTACAGATGGTTGAGAGCCACCATGTGGTTGCTGGGAATTGAACTCAGGACCTCTGGAAGAGCAGTCAGTGCTCTTAACGACTGAGCCATCTCTCCAGCCTGCTATATAGTGTTCTTAACTGAGCCACAGAGCACAGCGTAACAGGATCTTTTGTAAATAAGCAAACAGAATATTGAGCTCCATAGCCAAACCAAACCTACCTGTTCCTGAGTCTGTGGTACTCAAACAAAAACAAGAAGATAAAAATATCCTTACAGTGGTCTCTGTAGGCATAGGCTCAACTTGTAAATTGCAGTCACTGCCCCACCATTTTCTCCACCCTTTGTTAAATTGTAAAAGAAAGCCACTCTGTAGCAGAGAGCAATTCTGGTGAGCAATTCACAGCTAACCAGCAGAGCTGCAGATGGCTTCTGTGCGGTGCTTGGGCCTATTAGGTTCAATCAGACAAGAAGCAGCCTTGTCACGGACCTGTGTCAGCCCCTGACTCTCCCTACTGCAGTGTGCAAGCCCTCAGCCAGGGCCAACTCTGCCTCACAGATGTTCCTGCAAGCCAGGAAATAGAAGCGATTGGCTTCTCGGCACAGAGTAGCACCTGGACTACAACTGATATGGAAGGAGCAGAGCTTCCCCGAGGTCTGCGCAGGTGAAGTAGAATACCCAGGGGCTCTGCTGTCAGAGGATAACTAGCAACCATATTTATATTAATAAATTCACCTTTCGGGTCATTCAGTACTTTTGTTGCTGTTCTGGGTTTTCCCACTGGGCACGTGAGAAACACGTGTGGACCATATTCTGGATAATGTTACCACGGATGGGCTTAACAATTAGTTGGTGTGGGTAAGCTCTTGCTTTGCCTGCTTTTCTGGGGGAAATTTCCCAATAGGTCCCTTCTTGAGTCGTCTGACCTCTAGATGGCGCTCTTCGCATTCCATCTGAGGTTTCTGTCTCCACACCTGTCGGGAAGAGGATGGGGATGGATGGCACAGATGCTAAAGGCTACATTCTCCAAGGAGGGTTCTTACCAAGAGAACAGTCTTTCCCTTCCTCGCCCTCCTTCCCTCTCTCCTCCCCTCCCCTTTATCTCTCTCTTTTTCCTCCTCCTTCCCTCTTTTCTTCCTTCCCTCCCTCCTTTGTCCCATCAATGTTACTAAGTACCATCGCCCCCCCCCCCCCAGCATCGAAACTGCAAAGGCAAGGACAATAAAATCCTGATTCCAGTTTCACCTAACAGCAGAGTTCACTGTGTACTGAGGTGAGCGCGAGACAGTTTTAAAGCTCTATAATGAAGCCGACAGGAGACCCTGGAATGTTATGTTCCATCTAAGTAAGAAGCAGCCATGTACACTATGGTAAAGGGCGAGACTTTCTTAGTCGTGTTTGCGGCAGGGAGGAGACATGACCGGAACTCAGGAATCAGGGATGGAAACATTCCAGCCTCCGAGGGGGGTGGGAGAGAGCTGCAAAACTAGAACCCACTCCACTGGCATGGCCTTCTCTTCTGTCTCAAGTCTTACTTTCTTTCTCAGTATAATAAATACTACCACCATCCATTCAATCAGTCACCCAAGCCGCTCCCCACTGACCACCCTCTTCATTCCCAAATCTCCCCCACTGGATCATTAGGTCTAGTCTGTGTGGGACTTAACCTGACTCCGGCTGTTTTTCTTGAGGACTCTGCCATCACTCTTCGCAAAGTCCCTTGTTTTCTCTGCTCTTTGTTCTACCTTTCCTCACTCCATCCCCCCATTCCCAGCTTGTAGGAAATGCGGCTGCTCTTGGGCCTCAGCAGAGACCTGTAGCCATTCTCTTTATGTTCCCCCTGTTCCTCATTCTTTCTCCTGTTACAGCTCTTTTGCCTTCTAGAACGTACCATCACTGACTCTCACCTTGTTGCTTTTTCATCAGCTAGCGCTGCCGTTCAGACACAAGCACCATGAAGGAAAGGACGTCTCACCACAGTGCCCTCATGGGCTAAAAGAGACCCAGTGTATGGGACCACGTTTTGGGTAGGGACCACGGCAATAGTTCAGATAAGTAATTGCAAGGGTTTAGACTAAACAGTTGGCAATGGCTTTGGGAAGCAGGAACATCAATATACCATAGAAGACTCGGTCAGCAAACTTGGTGGCTGGAGGAGTCTGGAGTGAGGAAAAGAAGTGAAAGAATAATTTTCTAGTGGTGATACTGGTATGATGCACTTCAGGGAGAGGTGCAGAAGCAGCCAGGCTGGATGGGGCCAACGACAAGGACTGAATCTACGGAACAGATGAGGGTTCTAAAAACATCGAACATGCTGCCTTAGATTACAGATATTTCCATTTGCCATCGTGTTCCTGTGATTTTAGCATGTGGTTAAATATATCATTGAGGGAGTGTCTATTCTTTATTTCTACTTCAAACTCTTTGTATTTGTCTCCGGAAATATTTTTATTTTTATATAATCAAAGAAAATTCAGAAAGGTTGTATTATAATTGAACTTATCAAGCTTCTGTGTAAAATTTTTTTTCATTTTTCTAATATGAAATCATTTTGTCTCCAGAATGTTTAGAGTTTTCCCGCCAAACCCCTTGGCTTTTTCAAATCTTTTTAAAATGCTGAGAGCTCAGGTAGTGAAATTTACTAAATCAAAGAAGTAGAATATAGTTGAGGCGGAGAGGACTTCAAAGATCACACAGTTTAACTGAGTGATGGAGAATCGCCCCAGTTAGTGCCGGACTCTGAACAGAGCTGGAGAGAAGCATGGTTAATCGTATTTACTGAATGGCACTGGCGACTCCTAACTCCTGTTCCTGTGACAGTTCTAGTCTCACCTGTCACTACTCTGTCAGGCCCCCTCACACGCTCATCTGACTTAGAAATGCAGCGAGTGTGGCTGTCTGCAAGTCCTCCCTCTTCTACTCTCCTCCATACCACTGCAGGATTTCTACACAGATACTTTGTGTCCATGGCACCTCTGGCTCCGGGAGCCTAGAGAGCCGTCTCCAGAAGGGAAAGCAGGTGGAGAGTCAGAAATGCTGTCAGACTTTTTCAGCTCATGGGACTGCTTAGAGTAAAATAAACAAGAGTTACACAGAATGGGACATACCAGCTATCTCCCACCACTGTGTGGGTAACATAGATGAGACTACCTGGTGTTTGAAACCCAGGCAGAACCACCTATCTGAAAGGTCTGTGCCCTGTGCCACAAATGGTACTCACTCCCTATACCCTAGAGGAACACATTACAAGCAAACCCTGCTCCTAGCCCTTCTCAGGAGCAATACAAGCTCTAGACATCCATGGAACCAAAAGGCAGAGTTTATGTTCACAGCCCTCCAGAGACTACCAAATGTTACAATTCTAGAGCTGGGTGAGACCTGACTGTCATCTAGCACAACCACCCACATGCTTGTGGGTCATATTGGGAAATTTCTCTGGGCATAATATATGCATCTTGTCAAGAGAGAGCTGAGTCTGGTCTCCATTATTTAAATGCCTTCTGAGTGGAGAGAAGGTTAACCTGCCTGTCTAGAGATGAGCTAAAATCACAGCTGACATTCAATGTCCTACATAATGTGACTCTGGCTTTTATTTATAGACTCGTAGGCTTCCCACAAGCAGATGTATGTTCTGTCTTCCTCCCAAACATGCCCCATGCTTCCCCATTTCCATAGCCCCTTCTATGCATATGCCTTCCCTCCAGACCCTGTTTCCTTCGCTCTGGCAACTCTGTCAATCAAAATTCTATCCAACCTTGAACCATAATTTAAAGGAAACTTTTCCTACAGCACTTCTAGCTCAAAGGTTTGCTGGCTTCCTCAAGACTGATAGTCTAGTTGGTACGTAGGTTCTCAACTATTACCTGATAGCATGGTCGTTTATGTCTCCTATCTATATCTCCTGCTTTAATTAGAGTGTGTTATTTGAGGGAGAGTCCTTCTTTCTGTCCCTGTATCCCCCAAAGCAACCAAGATGGATTTTCTTCACCTAATAGGAGCTTAGAAAAATCTGCTGTTGTCTTGGTTATGGTTCTAGTTGCCATGACAAAACAGCATGACCAAAAGCATCTTGTGGAGGAAGGGGCTTATTGCAGACCACACTTCCATATCACCGTTCAGCACCGAAGGAAGTCAGGCAGGAACTCAAACAGGGCAGGAGCCAGGCAGCAGGGACTGAAGCAGAGGCCATAGAGAAATGTTCTTACTGGCCTGTTCCCCATGGCTTGCTCAGCCTGCCTTCTTATTCAACAGTCTAGGGGTGGCACTGACCACATCAACTATTAATCAAGAAACTGCCTCAGGAGCTTGCCCACAGGCCTATCTGTTAGGGACATTTTTCCAGTGGATGTTCCTTCCTTCAAATGACTAGCTTGTGTCAAATTGACAAAACCAGCCAGGACAGTGGTAAAATGATCAAGGATGAAGAAATGAACTACCGAGGAAACGTGAAATGGGTAGCTAAGGGGTTCTGGGGTCCTGAAAGACGCAGCTGCTACTGGTTCAGATGGAAAGAGAACAGCAGGAGAGATAAAATCGGCCGCTTAGCTTTGGCTTTGGGGCAGCCAATTGCAGCCCCTGAGAAATGTCTTCTGGTTAGAAAAATAAGAAACCAACAAACCAAACCAAGTTGGTGGAGGAAGTGATGACATCAGCCCCTTGTTCCTTCACCGGTGTGTCACCCAAGTAAAACTCAATGGTTGGGACATGAAATGAGCAGATCTTCACTTCCCATCCTTCAGTAAAGCCTTTGGTAATAGACATGTGCATTTATATGTGTGTGTGTGCATGCACACACACACATACTCGAGCACAATGTATCAGATATCAAGGATAAAGTAGAAGTTTCTGTGTACCCAACTGTAGCACAAAAAGTGTCATTCAGGCTTCTCTCTCACCACGGGGGGGGGGGGGTTATCATGGAGAAACGGAGCTAGCAATACACGAGCAATAAATAACGTGTTTCTAATGTTTAGCTCTGTTTTGGTTCAAAGCCAAGATTGTAGATAAGAATTGATTTCAGCTGGATTTATACCATTCCTGGCATCAACAAGATTTCCTTTTAATGCTGCTGAAAAGGATTGAGCTGGCTACTGCAAACCTGGCACATGGCCCCAGAAATTCTGGCAGGGAAATGGAAGTGTCCATAGGAATGGTAGACAGCTGTAAAGGACATGGCCTGATCAGGGCTGGCTACAGCGAGGGCCAGAGAGGAGTGGTGTAGGTCAGGAAGAGGGAGAAGAATTTATGTCACGACAGGCTCTCCTTGTCATGGATGGAGCTCGTCACTCTGAGTCCCTGCATCTCCCCAGGCTCGTTCATTTTCTGAATCCATATGGAAATATAGCTTGGTGTAGTTTGAGTAGGTTTTGACTTTTCTTTTGTTTTGCAGATTTATTGGGATATTCTTTCTAATACCTTAGAATCTACCTATGGCAAGTAAGCAACTTGATGACCTCTAAGACATTTATAGAGTTGGACAACCATGGTCACAATCCATTTTATAACACTATCATCCTAGAATCCTATTAAGAGTGCCGTTGTGAGGTGAGTGGACTCCCCTCCACTCCCCACCTTCCCAGGAATCTGCATTTCATCACTGTGATGTGCCTTTTCTGGACATAGAACACAGACAGAACTGTGTTCTCTGTAGAACCTTTGCACTGGCTTTTTAGAGCATATGCTTGAAGTCAATCCACGTCACACCACATACCAGTGTCTCATCCTTTTTACATTGCCCAATCACATTGCACTGAATGTCTGAACCGAGTCAATAAGCATATCCTTTCTTCAGATATTTACATTAGTTCCAGTTTAGAACTATTATAGATAACGTGACTGTGAACATTCACCTACAAGATACTTTTGTTTGTTTTGGACAGTTTTCTCCCAGTAAAACTTCTAGAAATTTCTAGACCTTCAGAAGGTTTATGTTTAATTTTTTGTAAAAAAAGGACAAGAGGGAGGAGGAGGAGAAAAAGAAGAAGAAAAGGAGGAGGAGGAGAAGAAGGAGAAGGAGAAGGAGGAGAAGGAGAAGGAGAAGGAGAAGGAGAAGGAGGAGGAGGAGAGGAGAGGGAGGGAAGAGGAGAGGGAGGAGGAGAACAAGGAAGACAATGACTTAAGTGAGGTGTTTGTAAAGTGTGAACCACATTCATTTCTGCCAGGATCCTACAGGCCCTTTGCTTTCTCCATGTCTGCATGGAAGTTGACTTTATCTGTTTGCTGCAGTTGTCAGGTTCATGTGTGTTGTGCAGCGGGCTGCAGTGAGACTCCAGTATGTATCTCCTGATGACTAAGGCTGACTAATGCTGAGCATCCTGTCCTGTATCTACGCACTAGCCTTACGTCTTCTCTGATGAAGCGTTTGCTTAAGTCTTTTATCCACTCTTAATCTGGCTGTTTGTCATATCAAGCTGTAAAGCCTCTATTTATAATCTGGGTATAAATCCTCTGTCAGATATGCATTTTGTAAATATTTTATCGCACTCTATGGCCAGTCTTTAGTTTAATTTGAGTCTTTTCTCCATGCAGAGAGGCTTCTAAATTTAATTAAGGGTAATATGTCAGGATTTGTACAGTTTTCGTGGCTCTTGTTTATGGCTCTATGGAGACTTACCCATGATTCCACCAAGATTCTCCTCCCAGGTTGACTTCTAGAAGTGTCACAGTTGTGGGTGGGTCTTGTGTTCAGACTTCAGCCCACTTTGAGTTCATTTTTACTGTGTGAGGCGAGAGAGGGATGTAGGTTCACAGACGCCCTTGTCTTGGCCCATTCTGTCGAAGACTATTCTTTCTGCAATGAGCTGTCAATTGACCATGAATGTAAGATTTTATAGCCGTAGTCTCAGCTCTGTTCTAAGAACTTATATCCCTATCTTTACGCTGCATTGTCTTGGGAATTAAAGCTTTACAATAACTATTAAATTGTGAAACACAAGTCCCTCAACCTTATCTCTTTCAAAATTGTCTTGCTCATTCCAGATTGTCTTGAGCTTCATGTACATTTTAAGACCAACTTGTCACCGTCTATCAAAGCGGGATGGGATATGGTGTGTTGCTCCCATAAACCAGATTAGGGGGGACTGATTGTTTGCTTGGTTTTTCTTGTTTGAGACAAGGTCTCTTGTAGCTCGGGCTGGTGTCCATTTAATGTCTACCGGAGGGTGGCTTTGAACTCCTGATGTCTCTGCCTCCACCTCCCGAGTGCTGAGATCGTGAACATGCAGTGGCACACTGGATAGAAAGTCAATGCCTCCATCATGAAGATCTGACTTTGCACTTAAAGTTCTTTTCCCATTTTCTACTTTCTTATAGTGGTTACACAGACTGCTGGCTTCGATGTGTCCTCTTTCCTGGTACACACTTGGGACACAGTCTGCTGGCTTCGATGTGTCCTCTTCCCCGGTACACACTTGGGGCCATAAATCTCCTCACCACTGCTCCCTTTCATTGAATCCTGCAAGTTTTGATGAAGTTGTGTTTAATTTTGACTTAATTTAAAATATTTACGCTTTCCTCTTTGTGCATTTGGAGAGCTTCCAGCTTTCTTTCTGTTATTGATTTCCAATTTGATCCCATTGTGGAAAGAACATACTTTGGTATGATTTTTTATTCTTTTAAATTTGTTATGGTTTGTTTACAGGTCTTGAATGTGTTCTGTTGTGGCGAGGGCTCCATAGGCGCTTGAAAAATAATGGGCATTGTGCTTCTGCTGGATGAAATAGTCTATAAATGTCAATTAGACTCGGTTGATTAATGGTGCTATTCAGCTCGCCATATCCTTATTGATTTTCTGCTTGCTGGATCTGGGTCGTTGAAGGAAGGGTGCTGACATCTGCAGCCACAACAGCGGGAATGTTTGTTTCTCCTTTTAGCTCTGCCGGTCTGGGCCTCACCTAGTTTGACACTCTGGTGTCAAGTGCACACAGCAGGGACTGAGCAATCCCTTCAGGTGTTCACAGCAGAGACTGAGCAATCTCTCCAG